>JAODPA010149880.1:0-15055 GCA_025585075.1 Nepenthes mirabilis
ATCCCCACGTCCCAATGATGTATATATGTCGGCCGCGGGTCCGATCTTGCACGTTTGGACCCGTTCGTGGCGTCAGAGATCGTTAAAAGGGCGTTGTTACTGTTCACCTGAGACCGAAGGTGATTATTGCGTGTTGTCACCTTCGTAAAATGATGGAATGACCCTAGAATGTTAATCACCGTGTTCCAATTGTGTGTATATATCGACCGGATGCCGAATCTTGCAAGATTTGACCCGTTCGTGGCATCCGGAAGTCTTGAAATAATTCTGTGGTTGTTTATCTGCAATTAAAGGGGAAGTTACATGCTTCCATCATCGTGATAAGTTGAATCGAACCCAAATATGAAATATTGTGCACAAAGAGTACGTACGAATCCACCGGACGTCCGATTTCCAAGTATCGAACCGTGTACGGAGTCCGGGTGTTCAAAAGGAAATCTGTTATTGTTCACCCGAAATGAAATGAGAAATGCGAAGTAATATGACCCCATAATTGTATTGAAAGTAACGTTTAAATGTTTGAACGTAAGTGTAAGCCCCGAATGTGAATCTGTGTGCTGGAGGCAGGGGAATGAGTCTCGGAGGTTCCAAAGTGACTTGTGATCGTTTGAGGTATGAAATCTAATCTCTATTGTGAACTTGGGATGGTTTGTTGTGATTAAGGGAATTGAGTCCCATTGGATATTGTGAACCGTGATGTGAATGGAAGGGAGTCCCCATTGTGCTTGCAATGATATAATCTCCTGGATGGAGATGTGTGTGATGAGATGATCTCCCGGTTAGAGATCTTGTGATGGGATTGTGATTTCCCGAGATGTGATCGTGTGTGGCAAATATGGGTTTCCCTCTCCAAGTGTTGAACCTAATCTTGAAACTAGGACCCTGAGTCGTATGGGTAGTATTCTTTAGTATACCATGTCCATCGCGGTGTGAACCCGAGGAATACTTGGCCACGTATTCTGGACACTCGTGGGAGTGAGTGATGTCTATGGTACGCTTTAGGAAACTACTATGGAAGAATGAGGATTGCCCTAGACCCCGGGGGTGTGGGGTGTGTCTATCGACGCTACATATTGAGATGTAGTCGTCTGTGATGATTGTTGCATGGATGCAACCGAGGTTCGTGTGCTACCGTCTGAAAGTAGTAGCCGTGGCTTTAGAATGTGTAGCGAACACATTCTTGTCCTCGTTCTCTCGCATCGTTGGTTAGTACGATCTACTAGCCGGGGTCCGCAAAGATGATGTAATAATGATAATGAATAATGTCCAACCAATGTAATCATAAAAACCGTGAGAATCAAATGAATCCGAATGATTACCAATCAGTGTAATCGTGAGAACGGTAGGAATCAAGTGATTCCAATTGTTCCTGTTCCTTCTCCTATTTCTTGATTATGTCGAGTGCTTGTATTCCCTCCGATTTCAGTTCTTGTACATGTCTTTGAGGGGTATTTATGATTACATTTGCTGAGCTATTGGCTCACTCTTGCTATTGTTTTCCTTTCAGATGAGAACACTTAGCTGACGCCGGATTGGTTAGAGCCAGGAGAGAAGCTTGCTTGATGTGATTGGCTGGACGGCGTGTGATCAGAAGATTGGGACATAGAGTTGGATTGGATGGCCACTCAGGGTTGAGCGTGGCTCATTATTATTATATTTGTGATTTGTTTATGTTTCCGCATGTATGATGATTTAGTTATGCTTCCGCGTCTGTATATATATGTTTTGAGTTTGGTTTCATTAGATGGCATCTCTCTAGATCCAGTATAGTATATAGGAGTACTGTATTGGAGTCATGGATGATATGACAGATGTGTGATCCTATGTGGCGTGTTGTAGGCTTTGAGTTAAGCCTTTGATAGATGTGTGCTTGTTGCTGGATGATTTTGAACAGGTTGTACTTTGGTTTTTCGTCCAATTGCAGACGAAACTCTGCCGGATTTTCTGTAGAATCCATAAGTATTAATTATGGACTATAGTTGTGTTGCCTTTGACGGAGGTTATTCAGTGGAGAATAATCAGGTCCGTCACACGCAAGTTAAAAGATTACCCATCTTTTGCAACTTGGCAGCATTATTCTCTATCAAGTTGGTCAATCGCAAAATAAGTAGAATTAGCAACTTTCTATTTATTGAAGATGGTTCAATTGGAAGAGACCGCAATTAAAAAATATTGATTTTTCTACCTCTTCATAGAATTTGGAATCTCTCTGCTTATTTTAAACTCTTTTCTAGGGATAAAAGAAATCCAATTACCGTCTTGGTTAAATCTGAAGATGACCTTAACAGTCCTAGCATCCAAATGAAGTTTCTTACTGTAAAGAATGAGTTTCAAATTTTATATTTTAATTATAAGTAATTAAAATAAAATAAGTTAAATTCAAAGGAAAAAATTGGGTCACAGTTAATTTTAAATTGGGCCACATCAAATTAAATGACATTTGATAGGCACTCGAATGTGTAGATGAGTGTTATGGGTAAAGAGGTCATGTCTAAAAGATTCCTGATCGGAGCTCGAGTATGTTTTCTAGTGTATTCACACTCGATACATGTCTAAGGGATGCTCAAGTCCATTGTGTAGAATGCCAGTGCCTGACACGCACTAGATGTGACGCTCGTATATCGTGGTATTTGGTTATGATACTCGATGCGTGCTTAACGAGGATACATGTGTCAGTCTAATATATAAGTCATGTCTAACTATTTTTGGTCATTTTCTGTTAGATTTTGAAAGAGGAGAGAAAAGGAGAAGAGAGCAGGAGAGAGAGAAAAAAGCCCAATTAAAGTGATTTCGAGCAAAAATTTAGTAAATTTGAAGTTAATGTAACTACATTCCAAACCTCCTTTCCTTTGTTACTGAATTTCTCTTATTTCTTTGAGTATTTATTATTTCAAATGCTCATGCATGTCATATTTTTGTAGTTAAGCTATTTATGCTCTACAAACATCAATTTCTATTCCCATTCCTTACAATTTTTGTGAAGATCATATTCTTAGTTCATATACATTGGTTTGCCAAATTATTTCTCTACAAATATATTTACGCAGGCGTAGGCCTACTGGATCCTGTGTCTGCTATGGGTACTCGAGCAACCGAAAGGCATGGGTCCACTGGATTTGGCACCCGTGGTGCTGCCTCGGGCTCCCAGCGGGTGCCCCCTGCCACCTCTTCTTACGCACACAAAATTTAATTTTTTCCACATGTACTAAGCCTAATCTTGATTATTTTACCTTAATTACTTCTAATTATGATATTATGAAAATTAGAACCTCACAGAATTGGTTGTTGTATCTTGTTTCAAAATAATAGTCGTAGGATGAGTTATTTTGTTTTGGTTGATTGGTTTTGTAATTTAGTTATTACTATGTTCTTATTAGTAATGTAGTTGGGTTTCAATTTTGTTATTTGGTTATTCAGTTACTCTAATTCTGGTATAGATATAACTCCTTACTTATGTATTGATGTCATGATATGGTCCGTATTCTAGTTACCTAATGATGTGGCATTTTAGGTCCTATGGTTAGATTATTTATTTTATTTTAGGTCAATTGTGACATCAACATAAAGCTCACATCTATCGTTAATTTGGAACTTATTAATTGTTAATGAAATGATATCATTAATTACTATTTGGGTCCTGTGATGGAATGGTTTTTTTTCCGTCAGTGATGGTCCCGACCAAACCAATATGTTCATTTTGAAGGAAACTTGTAAACACAAATGAATTCACAGGATCATCTAACGCCATGTAATGTTTACGGCTCCAACTCTTTTAACATTTCTATTCATTAAACCAAAACTCATACAGAGATGCCATCGAAAACCTGATCATAACCAAACACAGATGTTGGAAGCAGATCTTTTCCAAAATATAAACAAGTGGAAGCATAGTCATGGTTCATATACATCATTTTTTCACAAGTTGAGATAATTACATTCAGGATTAACAAAAATCATCAAAAATCTTCAACAGGCTTTCCGGCCCAAAATTCCTCCTTGCTATGCTTTATCTAATCCTGCTCACCCGGTATCAGTTTTACAGTCTCATCTGGGGAAAAAAATTTTAATAGAGTGAGTCGAAACCCAATAAGGTACCAAAAACATGCAATGTAAATCATGAATGCAATAAAACAAAGTCATGAAAGTACCAGAATTGACAATTAATGCCATTTTTGAAGTTCTTAATTCAACGTTATGACAGAACATATCCTAATCCTTATAGGACCCACTATCAGATACATGTAGAATAAAGTCCATAAATTTAGAACCTTAAAATTTTATAAAAATTTGGGCAAAGTTTTCTCTACACCTAGATCAAAACAAAAAATACAACCTGTATTAAACAATTTGTATAAGCACACATCTAATCCAATACCACAATCCATCCTATAATACGCATAACACAAGATCATAAATGCCATCCATGACTTTATTTCAACAATCCTAACTACTATACCAGAATCCATAAGAGAGATATCATCTAGGACCTGTACAAAATCCAAAGAACGGAATAGCAGAAGCATCTATATCCTTAATAGAACCCTGTGGAAGTAATAACAGAACATATATCATGATATAACATATTTCACATTATCGTAATATACAATGTTCGTTTCCAAAATGTCAGCTACAAGAATCCAACATCCATTGATCCACCGATGTCCTTTAGGGTCTTCAAAACTTACAAGCTTTCCCTTCTTCTAGCTAGATCTGACTTTGATCATTTTTAGGCCTTTGCTTATTTGAAGGGAAGAATAGAAAGAAAAGAGTGAGCTTAACAGCTCAGCAAATGCACCTAAAATAGTAAAAATATACAATTTTATATATGTACTTTCAAAAGAGAACTTAAAAAGGGATGCAGAAAATTTAAGCATGCAAGCAAGAGAATAGAAGTATAAATATGATGCAGAATACTAAGAAACCTATTATGGTGCAGAATACCAAAAAACCTATGATTTTAGATGCTTAGTTCCTGATTCAGAATTCGGTTCAGATCCTACTTCAGAATGTTAACCTAGTTCTCAGTTCAGAATTCTTATTTCAGAACATTCACCTAGTTCTCGGTTCAGAATCCTTATATCAGAACAGTGACCTAGTTTTCAATTCAAAATCTATATTTCAAAACAATGACCTAGTTCTCAGTTCAGAATCCATATTTCATAACAGTGACCTAGTTCTCTGTTCAAAATTTATATTTCAGAACATTATCTTAGTTCTCAGTTCAAAATCCATATTTTAGAACAGTAACCTAGTTCTCCGTTCAGAATCTATATTTTAGAACAGTGACCTAGTTATTAGTTTAGAATCTATATTTTAGAACAATAACCTAGTTCTCAGTTTAGAATCCATATTTTAGAACTATGACCTAGTTCTCAGTTCAGAATCCATATTTTAGAACAATGACCTAGTTCTCAGTTTAGAATCTATATTTCAGAACAGTGACCTAGTTCTCAGTTCTAAATTCATATGTCAAAACATTATCTTAATTCTCAGTTCAGAATCTATATTTCAAAACGTTCAGTTTCTTTTTAAATCTGTTATCCTCCATACTTTACATCCCGAGGGCAGGATGATTCTTATTCAGTTTAATCAATTACAAACCTTTCATACTTTACATCCTGAGGGTAGGATGATTTCTATTCAGTTTAATCATTTATATACCCTCTATATTTTACATCTTGAGGGTAGGATGATTTTTGTTCAATTTAATTTCTTACATATCCTCCGTACTTTACATTCCAAGGGCTGGATAATTTATGTTCACTTTAATTTATACATACCCTCCATACTTTACATCCCGAGGGTAGGATGATTTATGTTCAGTTTAATTCCTTATATACCCTCCATACTTTATATCCCGATGGTAGGATGGTTTCTTTTGTTCAATTATCTATTATTCAGTACAGTTCTGATACCTATTATTCAATATTTTGATGCAGTAACCTACGGACGAGGTCATGGACTACCTATACCAGAATCCTACTAATTTACTTAACGGAGGACATTCTTATCATTATTTTCTTAGTCATGATTCTCCTGACCACTAAAACCTTTCCAATTCATACGATTAAACCTTTAGTCTGTAACGGCCCAGATTCTAGAACATAGAAAATTCCAGTTATCAAATCCTTATAATCCAGTCAATGCCAGTTGACCGAAAAATGTAATAAGAAAAGTAAATCGGCCTTAAGATAAAAATCAAGTTCGGCCCTTGCATGATGAAAAGAAGTTCGGATTTCCTTAATGAAAAGAAGTTTGAATTTTCTTGATGAAAAAAGTCCGGATTTCATTGAGGAAAATCGAGTCCGGATTTTACTTGATCGAGTCCGGTGTTACTTGATGAAAATTGAGTCCATCGTTTCTTTGATGAACATCGAAACCGGCCTTGAACATGTTTTGAAATTGAATTTTGTTCCATTGGAGGCCGGAGTAGATTATGGAAAAGCTAAAGTTGATAATCTGGTCAATGGGTGTTGACCGGAAGTCGTGTAGAAGGAATTAAATGTGTTTACATGAAAAAGTTAAATTCTGTTAAGTTTAGTGAACCAGGAATTAATTAAGAAATTTAAATCCCGTTAAGTTCAGTTAACTAGGAATTAATGAACTCCTTGGAAATGTAAAATCATAAATGGTCTAATTAATAAGGAAACTTTTTAAAAAATATAGAGTCATAAATAAGAAACATTTTTCCTGTATTGCCAATCATTAATAATGAAACATTCCTCCTATATTGTCAATCATTAATAATAGTAATCAGACCTAAGGCCTATAAATAAGAACCAGAGGAGTAAGAAAAAGGCATGCAATAGAATTTCTAGTAAAGGGAGGTCAAAAGATCAAGGTAAAGTAGAAAAAATCCAGGCAAGAGTAAAGATCAAGGCAAAGTAGAAGAAATCCAGGCAAGATACTCACCCCTGTTTTTAAGGTTCATGTTTATGCATGTTTGTTACGTAAGTATATGATATTTTTATGAAATTATGTATGTATGATGTTTGTTCTGTTTTTGTGATTTATCGTTCTTAATCACATGTTTAAAAGAAATTCTGATATTCATGGTGCTAGATTTTATTCTGCTTGAAGTATATGATTATTTATCAAATTATATGAACTCTAATAATTGCATAAAAGACTTCTAACTTTTAAGAAAAAGCACTCTGTCCTTTTAAGAAAGAGCACTCCGCCCTTTTGATAAAAAATCACTCTGTCCGTTAAATAAAAAGAGCTCCGAACTTTTGAAGAAAAAGCACTCCGTCCTTTTTAAGAAGAAGCACTCCGTCCGTTTACGAAAAAGTGCTTCGGACTTTTGAAGAAAAAGCACTCCGTCCTTTTTAAGAAGAAGCACTCCATCCGTTTAAGAAAAAGAGCTTCGAATTTTTGAAGAAAAAGCACTCCGTCCTTTTATGAAAAACTGCTCCGTCCTTTTACAAAAAAGAGCTCCGCCCTTTTGAAGAAAAAGCACTCCGTCCTTTTACGAAAAAGAGCTCCGTCCTTTTGAAGAAAAAGCACTCCATCAGTTTAAGAAAAAGAGCTCCGGACTTTTGATGAAAAAGCACTTCGTCCTTTTAAAGAAATATCACTCCGGTTTTAGAGCTCCGGATTTTAAAGAAAAATCACTCCTGTTTTAGAGCTCCAGATTTTAAAGAAAGATCACTCCGGTTTTAGAGCTCTGGATTTTAAAGAAAGATCACTCCGGTATTAGAGCTGCGCTCTTTTGATAAAGAACTCCGCCTTTTGAAAAAGAACTCCATTTATTTAAGAGCTCTGGATTTTAAAGCACTCCGGCTTTTAGAGCTTAGGACTTTAAATGAAAAAGAACTCCAGTTTCTGAACTACGGCTTTTGTTGAAAAAGAGCTCCAGTTTTTTTGAACTCCGACTTCGGCTTAAGATGATTAAAGGAAAGGTTATACGGACTTCACTGATGAAGTTAAAGGCTATAAGAGTAAGAAAAATACATGTAATTCGGACAGCAAGTGGAACTCTATGACTTCCGACTTTTGAACTATGATGGATGGCCATTAAAAGATATGAACTAAGAACTGAGTTTCTATTAAACTTGCTGTTAAAGATGGATGAAAGATATTGGAGTGACACTCAAGGATTGCCTCCTGGGCCACGGGAAGGGACTTTTGGTGGCATAAGACTTTTGGACTACGGCCCCGTATGCCGGGTTAAGGCATTACCTCCCGCCTCGGGGAGTATAATGAGAGGATACGGCTTTAGGTTGTGGGGTTACACACAACCCGTCCTCGATGTTGTCCGGTCCCGTCCAGTCCCTAAAGATGATAAGAATTTTTAATAGTTTTTATGAGTTTTCCGAAGACAAGACAATAAGAAAAAGAATAAGAAGAAACGATCTGATGATTTTCGTATGCTAAGTTATGTTATGAAATACTATTTTGATCCACTTATATATATGTTTATGTTTTCTACATGTGAGTATCTTGCTGGACTTTGTGGCTCACTTTTGTTATTTTCAGATGACGAAAGGCTTATGGAGGACGAAGTTGAATAGAACCTTATGAGTAGCCAAATAGTTCGGCTGGCCGGAGCTGATTAAATGAAGAACTTAATTTTATTTCCTTTTGATGTTTTGAGAAGATTTATAAAATGATTCCGCTGTTTATGACTCTATGGATGTTGTTAGTACGTGTCTGCGATTTCTTGTTGGTTAATGTTATTGAAAGGTTTAGTAAGCATCTCTGACTTTTAAGTTCGGCTAACCTTAATGTTGGCTGGCCAGGTGTGAAATTCAAATCGGAAGGCCAGCTCATGTAGTTCGGCCTCAGTCAATCCGGTGTAAGAAAGAAAAGAAAAATTTTTTTATGTCCATTAATATTTTTTATCTTTTTAAGATTTGACGGTGGCTTTATGCATGGAATTAAGTTCGGACCGTCACACAGTCAGTTTCAGAGCTTTTCTATGACTTAACAATATAGTTTCAGATTAATTTCTCAAGTATAATTTGTAAGATAAACTTCATCAAACATCCAATTAACATTTCCATCTCAGGATTTATTCATTTCTTGTTATTCTTTAACCCTTAACTTATCATATTTTAGTCAGCCAATTAAACCTTATTCAGTAATCCTTCAGGTAACTTCAGAATATCCCAAAAGATTAACAGTGCATTCCTATAGGACTTTTCAGACTAAACCTTTATCGGAGATCCTTTAGATAAATTCAGAACATCTCAGAGGTTCTACATTGTATACTTGTGGGACTTATCAAACTAAAATTACCTCATAGTCCTTATTATATTTCAGAAGCACAGTTATATCTCAAAATTTAGGAAACTTGTACATAAAACCACCAAATTTTGACCTAGGGTTTCGCATGGAACTATTGGACCACAATCGGGCACCCTACACATGTACAATCATGAAACTAAAGTGCTATATTGCAATATATACAGATAAATTTAAAATCTATCTAATTAATTTATAGAAACATGCTTTATTTACATAATACATACAGAAACATAAATTTAGGGTATAAATACATATTCAGAGATACAAAAAAACTGTAAAAATAGAGAGTAACGTTCGGAGTACACTTGCCTTAGCCTGCTCTACTATTATTTTTACTCGATCAAATCAGAAGTGGTGGATTTTACCCTTTTTCTTCTCTTTCACCTCTTTCACCTCCCCTTTGCTATTGTCGTGGTGCTACTTCTGCCTCCCAAATCCCTAACTCCACCTTTCAAACAAAAGAAAGAGGGATCATGCGCGTGCTACATGACGGGCACTCGAGTGCCCGTCGAGTGGCTAGCGAGCACTCGGGCTCACAAATTTGCACATGGGTTGGCACTCGAGCGTAGCTCAAGCACACCCGTCGCAAGCCCATCTCGCTCCCATGCCACCTCTAGCAGACATTGAGTGGTCCTTCTTGCAAATTTATGCTTCACTGGCACTCGACATACCATTTTCTTCCTATTTGCTCCTTTTTATTTCGGTACCCATTTTTTCATTGTTCTTGAACCTAACCAAGATTATTTTTAATTTAATTATTTTATAATTATCATATTTTGGGATCGGGATCTCACAGACGTCATTTTCCAAAGTTCACAGTTCAATGCCAAATTTCAAAGTACATAAATTTACATTTCAATGTCAATTTCTGAAGTACGTAACTACAAATTTCTAAAGTTCTTAAAATTTACATTTCAACGCCAATTTTTGAAGCACATAACTTCACAGTCCAATACAAGTTTCTAAAGTTCATAAATTTAGTGTCAATTTCTGAAGTCCATATCTTAGGGTCGAATTCCAAAGTTCATAATTCATGTCATTTTTTTATTGGCCCTTCCATTTTTAACTCTATTGTTCAAAGGGAACTAGGCTGGTAGACCCTACCAGCCAAGGGGGAGAGTAATCAAAGATAGATTGTGTTCACTCCACACAATTCAAGGCCAATGTTTAAAAGTTATATCCATTTCCATTTTCATATTCAAAGTTTAGAGTTCAAAGTTACAAGTTCACATTTCTATCCTCTTATTGCGTCACGAGGAGGAGCGGACCACGTATTACTCCATGGACGGAGTTATCCCCGATTACCATCGTAATGTTCTAAGGCATGCCGAAGAACCTTATCTGACTGTATAATAGTTCTAGGTCTGATCTTATTTGTTCATTCATAGTTCGGTCAAATTTTATCATATCTCAAGGTTGATTCGAAGTTCATGTATTCCATACTCCAGATAGATTCAAAGGGCCTTCATATTTTGTCATTCCAGTTCCATACAAAATTTTCATGTGAAATAATCCGGACATAAAGCATGGGCCAAAACATGAAGTCAATGTCAGGAGTTACATTTATGTAAAGCAGTCCGATCATAATTTTAATATAAACATGTGCCAAAGCATGCAATCCGAGTCAGGAGTTACAAATTCAAAATCATGAAACTTAAATCCAACTTATGAAATTCATATACTTTTTGTAATGAACTTAGGGGATGGGGTTTTAGAACGTAATTAACGAAACAGAGGTATTTCAAAGCAGTGAACATAGTTCCGAAGTATTCTTGCATTAAAACTTTCTTAAAACCTAAACTTAAAAACGGAGAGTACACTTACCTGATTTTCAAACTCCTTATTCAAATCTAGCCTAAGACTCTTTCTTCCTCTTCATCTCCTACTTCCCCTTCTTCTTCACAGATTTTTCTAACTCTTTTTCTCACTATCGAGTCCATTATTTATAGAGGATGGGCTAGTTGGAAGTAGGTAGGGTAAGTTACCTACTCAGTACTTTTCTTCTAGAATGTCAACGGAGTAGGTGGGAGCAGTTTACTTACTCTAATTAGATGGAAAAAGGTCAACAAAGTAAGTAAATCTACTCTGGCTATTAACAATGTCGGTTTTGTACCAAATTCAATCTACTCTAGTCATCCGCAATTTTAGTTAAAGCATTTTATTCTAGCAAAGTTACTTCAAAAATTCACTTCAGCATTTTACTTTAAAATTTACTTCGGTTCTCAACGCTTTTAGTCTACTTTGGTCAATACTTCTAAATCTGGTCAATATTTACAACCACAGTCAACCATCAAATCACCATATTTCTTTGGCCATCATAAGCTTACCATATCACTCCGGCCATCTTTATTCATCCACTCAAGCCCTCACCTTATTTCATCCATTCCAGCCGGACATCACATGAATCAACTCCGGCCATCAACTTAGGTCTTCATCATTCCGACATCACTTCGGCCTCCATCAACTCCAACATCAACTTTGGCCTCTTCAACTCTAATATCACTTCGGCCTCCACCACTCCAACATCACTTCGGCCTCCCCAACTCCAACATCAACTTCGGCCTCTTCAACTCCAACATCAACTTTAGCCTCCTCACTCCAATATCACTTCGGCCTCCACCACTCCAACATCACTTCGGCCTCCTCAACTCCAACATTACTTTGGCCCCTTCAACTCCAACATTAACTTTAGCCCCATCACTGAAATATCACTCCGGCCTCCACCACTCCAACATCACTTTGGCCTCCTTAAATCCAACATCACTTGGGCCTCGTCAACTCCAACATCAACTTCAGTCTTGGTCAAACACCTCACTCCAGCTTCATTACACATTAACTTCAGCCATTATCAACTTATCATTTTAGGCATAATCATGTTATCACTCTAGCCTTTATCAGGTTTTTGGGATCGGGATCTCACGGTCTAGTATTAGGACGTGACCCTTACATTGAAAAAAGATATATAGGGAATTCAGGTACCTTATTATGTTGGGATGGAGGCAGATAGGAAGCTCCAAAGCCTCCATTATCTCATAAATCTCTCTAGCCAACATAATCCAAAGGCCTTCCCTCAGTTAAACCTCATATATAGCAATGAAGCCATGCCTTAGAGAGCAAGCTCTCTCAAATGGCGATGGAACTCGAAAAGGAACAATGATGGGAATATTATACCTCTCATATATGTCCAATATCATTTTAACCCTGAGGTTGGAAGGAATATTAGTGACACCCATCCATAGAGGTAGTTCAAGGAGTCATGGAAGTCAAAGAATAGTAAGAAGCAAAGTTGGTTTGGAAAATGAAGTGTCGAAAATTGAAGAGTAAAATAGAAAAGAAGGCACATTGGGATTAAAGAATCCACGCCCTGGAGAGCAAGTTCTCTTAGACGATGAGGGGACTTGAAAAGGAACGATGATAGAAATGTTATGCCTCTCATATATGTCCAATACTTATTTGCTATGAGGTTGGAAGGAATATCAGCGACACTCATGGAGGCAGTTCAAGTAGCCATGGAATCGAAGGATAGCAAGAAATGAAGTTGGTCTAGAAAATAAAGTGCAGAAAATTGAAGAGTAAAATGGAAAAAGAAGGCATGCTAAGATTAAATTTAAAAAATTTATCCTGAAAAGTGGCTGTCTTGACCTGCCAAAAAAGACGCTTCACCATAATGGCAGAGGACACATGCCAGTGCACAAAAGTGCTGTAGGACGTCCCTTCCACTATGTTAGTAATGATGTGTTGGCATCATGATTTTCAAAGTGACAAACTGGTGGCAGGCAATTTTGTTTCTTGGTTTAATCAATTAAGTGATCTAGTTTCCAACAAAAGATTGGTTCAGTTATTTCAGGATTATTATGGTCCTAAATTTATCTAAATTAGAAATTATCATGAAGCTAAATTATCACATGTCCAAGCTGTTAAATTGTCAGACCTGCAAAAAGGCAAGTGTAAGTAGGCTAGCAAGTCCAAGCATACAGACGATCACTCATCTTCGGAATGGTGATCCAAGTGACACAGACACACTGAAATCAGGTGAAGAAAATGATCTTCTATTCGGATAGTTTTATTCATTCGATCCTTTCACGATTTACAAACTTTGAATAGTGAAAGTACCACTTAAAAGAAAACAATAAATGGAAAGACTATGACTCGAGCGGAGAAAAATAAGAAAATTTGCTTACAACTAAGTGCTTGAACACAAGTTGTGCCATAAGTACAAAAAAAATAAAAAATAAAAAAGGGCTAAGCAAGAGGGGACAAAAAACACGCCTTATGTAGAACATCCATTCTAGCCGACAACATCTACCTTGACCCCCTCTATGAGGGACAGTGAGACAAAAGCCACAACAGCATTACAACATGTGGTCCTAGCTCTAAAAATGACGTAAAAGAGGAGAAAAATGAAGATAGCTTTCCCAATAAAAGAGGGTAACCAAGATGGATTTCAACTGTATTCCTAACCTATGGCTGCAAAACTTGAAGAATCTTTCCCACCAGTTTCAACATCTACATCCACCATCAATCTTAAAGATGACATGTTTACAAAGGATGGCAGATGACCAAGTGAAGTACAATATATTATGAGAAATTGCCTGAAGAGGAACACTCAATTTATAGATGTGGCAACCCTCAATAGGTAAGGAAAAATAGTGCTCATAAAGGCATTAAATCACAATCAAAGACAACAAAAATTAAAATCTTACAAAATAAGATTGCCCATCAACAAAAAGTTTTCAATAGAGGGACACACAGTTGGCATGACTAATAACCTAGCTGGCTTTCCATTTATTACATGGAGTTTGAATTCAAACTCCAAGTATGGGGGGATAGTGTTAGGTATGGCCTAAGCATAGCTGGCCTGACCCCAAAGTTGAAGCAAGGCCCAAGCACAAATGGTCTCAATATGGGTACACAGGACCATGTAGAACTTCCAAGTAACTAGACAACGAGGAGCATACAAGACTGCAATAAATAGTGGGTCAACCATATAATAAACGAGACATTTAATTCTCACGAATGATTACGGTCAACTAAGAGATAACAACATGCACATAAATGACCCGATCTAGAAATGATAGAATACAAGTCTCTTATTAACAATTAGGTGGTTACCAAATTGATTCAAAAGATAGCTACATATTAGAAGTAACGGTTAGCATTTAATGCCATTGATTGCCTCCCAATATAAGCAGCTGTTTTGAACTAACCAATTAGTTAGAATCTCGACTATAAATATAGATTTTTCCCAATCAAGGAAATGGAGTTGGATCGAGACACACAAAGATGCTCTAGAAAAGAGCAAACTCAATAAAGTAGAGCTAGGTCCTCCAGTTCACTAAAAAACATCACACTCATCCCCTTTCTCCATCATTTATTTTTTGCATTCTATCTTCTCATATCTTTAAAATTCTCTACAAAAGATTTTTGACTTAAATATCCGAGAATATATTAGGAAGTAAATCCCATATATTTTTAACTTCTCGTTAAATTTATTGTATTGTGCAGGGTAAGGATTTTCAGTCACAAAGATCAGACCCACAACATCTCGGATGGGCCGAAAGATTCACCAGACTCTCTAACTCGTATAATAGTTTAGGTCTAAGGAATGTATCACACAGCATTGACATCACCTATACATAGTGACAGTGGCTCTCAAATATTGGAATCACAACCTAATTTTAGTCAAGATACCACTACTACTGCTCTTTCTAATTCTTGCTGCCCTCCTAGAAAATATTCCAATAATGTGTGGCAATTTTTTGAGATTAAATTAGTTAATGGTTAATAATGAGCCATTTATAATATA
>JAODPA010149891.1:0-15055 GCA_025585075.1 Nepenthes mirabilis
GGACTTTTTTTTCACTTCTTTTTCGCCCCATTCTAATTTTCTCTAATTATACTATAAATGATTTTGCCAAACTCGGATAAGTTTTTCCAAGTGTCGATCACTTCTAAATCCCTCGACAATGGAGGATTTTGAAACCTCTTTCTTCTTCGTCTAGGATCAATCGTTCTACAGTAATGTCGGGTCAAATCACTGCTTGATCACCGGCGAATATCACCCTTCGCCCTCTCGAACCGAACATACAGCAGCTGGTCATCCCCTCGCGAACCGGCTATAATTTCTCTCACTTCAGCATCAGCTCACGGTCGAACGGGAACCCTGACGTACGAGAAGATTCATTCAGCGTCTGCGGAGCGCTTCTTCGTACTGCATTATTGGGCCCGGATGCCGCCGGCGTGGTTTCTTCGGTCACTCTCGTTAATAGTTAGGGTTAAACGGGAACAATTGGGGTGGTTCTTCGCCGAATCGGAGCATTCTTGTTATGAGACCGGAAGAGGTATATTATTCCGCCGCTGTCCCCGCTAAGACCAGACGGTTCGGTGCCTGAAATGAGTTACAGTCTGGTCACTACTCTAGGGAAATCCCAAGATCACCTCAGGTGAAAATTACCGTTCTTTTGTTTATAAATTTGGTGTTTTAATGGAGTTCTAGGTTTTGAATTTTTTTGGTCTTGCTTTGCGATTGGGTTTTTGGTGTAGTTATTGGACACGCCTGTCTTGCGAGATAAATTTTAATTGGATTTGGTGGATTGGTCTTCTCAAAATGTGTTGTCAGTGGGCTTGGGAATTTGTTTTCAATTGCGGAATGGCTGCAGTAGGAAGGTAGTGTCCCTTTTTAATTGGCTATCCTGATTCTTAGAATTTGCATCATAAGCAACCTCTTCTGTCGTTGCCGATTTCAGTTTTGGGTATTTTTGATAGTATATATAAGTTGTAGCCTAACAATCTTGAATTTTTTGGGATTTCCTTTTTGGTTCTTGGGGCTTTGGGTGAATTATTGCTTACTTCGGGATCTTGAATGTTTAATACAATATTGTTGCAACGTGTTTGTGCAGGCTTCCTCGCGTGTTGATAGTCTGGTGATGATTGAATTGGATTGGCACGGCATTTGCGGGGGACAAAGTTATACGACTTGGGGATTGATGACAATGTTCGTTTAGTGGCTGGGCTGTGGATTAACATTGGCAAAGTCCAGATGAAGATTTTTTGCGAAACTCTTGGATGTTGATCTGCCATTCTGTTTCAATGTACTTGCCCATTGGCCCTTGTTTATCTAGTTTATATTGCTGCCAGTAGCATTGTTCGTATTCGACTAAAACATGCACAACCCGACGCAACAAAACAATTCGAATGTCCCATTAAACATCAATCATCAAACTCGTGAATATAAGGAATACAACAATATACAAGGTTCTTAATGTGGAAAATACTTTTCAACCAAAGGAAAAACCATAGAGGAAATTCCAAATAAATTTATTATAATGATAGTATCGGTTATAAAAATAATCCTATTCGAAATCCATTCATTACAATCCAAGTAAAAAATTATTGAATATCAATCTTCTTAACACATCTTGCAATCCACAATAGAAAATATATAGAGATATAAGAGCAATCAAATGGTAAAACGTCATAAAAGATAATGTTAGAATGAAGTATTTGATCTTAGTGAAGAACGGAACTCAAATTGAACATTGACCGGATGCCGAACCTCTCCCTTCTTTCTTTTTCTCTTCTCTTACTTTGTGTGGTGCTTTTTGTGTGAGAAAATGATTTCGAATATCCTAAAATTGCATCACTATGACTTTATATCAGAAACGATGCACAAGCGCCGACTATGTGCGACTTCTTTTGACAAACCATGCATGTGTGCCTCTCAGGTGCACATCCGACACTACTTTTTTGGGCAAATAGTGCATTTGTGTCCCTCAAGTGCCCATTATGCACTATTTTTCTGACCTTCAATCGACCATTGGCTGACTTTCGTATGAATATCACGCGACCCTTCAACTTCCTTTGTCATTCAGACGACCCCCGACCGATCATTGGCTGATCTTGCATGAACATTGTGCGATCTTTCACCTTCCTTTGTCGGTTAGATAACCTTCGACTGATCTCGCACGAATATCGTGCGACCCTTGCTATTTTTACTCAAGTGTACCACGCACGAATATTGTGCATCCTCTCGATCATTAGTCTATTTGTTGTAGTAACCATAAGGGAGTGACTCAATACCCAATAAATATGATTATTGGATCAGCATTTTCAAGCATGAATTTCGGTAATTTGTTTTCCACCACACCAGTAAATCAATGACTGATGAAAAAGGAAGCTTGTGGCTTTCCACCTTAATATCATTTCATCACTTTATATCCTTGTCGTAGCATTAATTTTACGATTTCTTCTTCTAGATTTGGGATGCCATGGAAGAACCATCGGTTACTTGCTGATGCCTGTCATGGGGTTCATCTGTCTTGTCATCTGGCAGTATCAAAGAAAACGTAAAGGGTTACTTGATGACTGGCATGGAATTCATCCGTGTTGTCATCTGGCAGTCTGGGTAAGAATATTCTTCAAAGAGACATGCCTACAGGATGATTATCTCAGCAAGCTAACCGGAACAAGTTAGAGGTCAGATTTCTTCTTGTCCATCATGTTCTTTGGATTCCTGCACTTGCTATTTTGCATCAGGTACTTTATTTGGATTCTTACACTTGCTATCTTTCAGGATGATTATCTCAGCAAGCTAACTGGAACAAGTTAAAGGTCAGATTTCTTTTGTTCATCATGTTCTTTGGATTCCTGCAGTTGCTATCATGCATCAAGTATTTTGTTTTCCTAATTGTATAAAGATTTGTCACCCTCTGTTCTTTATCTATTTTCAGCCATTTGTGTTTGCTCTTGGAAAGTCCTTCTCGTTTGTTTCTGTTGATTCAGGATTGTGGATTTAAGTGGTCTTATGATAATCGTGAATTAAAGTTCAGTGTAAATTGTTCAGCGAGGCGTAGATTTAAGGATAGTTAATGCTTTGCGAACTAATTTTGAGATGCAAGATTCCTTGTTGTTTTCTTTGGGTCAAAAGCGTGTCGTATTGCCATGGCAATTTAAGGTACTTCTGTGTAATTTAAGAAAAGGCACTTTTGCGTATAATCGTCCATTTTAATGCATTCTGTTGATCGAGAAACTGGAAAGGTACTAGATGATGTAGTTTTGTGCGATTGTACTTTAGATGTCTTGTAATAGTATCTGGAACTCTACTAAGTGTTACAGTAAGGTTAATGTATGTGAATGAAGTGTCGGCAAGACAAACCATTAAGAATAACCCAAATTTGTTTTGTATGACTGGCCCTTTTAAGGACCCAATCCCAAAAATTTGCGGTGCTGCTTGATATATAATTTGAATGGAGGTTAATGATGGTAACAAACTGGACAGACCGATTAATGTTTCTATATATATCGCATTTTACACTAAATTTTTGCATGATTAAAAAGCACAATTCATGGCCGCCTCTCTTATACCCATAATCTCAAAAATAGTGTAGTCTCTTTTCAGTTTTCCTTGGTTTTATTCTGTCGGGACTTTTTCATGTAAAACTGATGTTTTTTTTTATGAGATTATTTATCATTTTATTGTTATAAATCTCTCGAATCCTTGACATCAAATCATAGATTGGAGATATCCTAGCATGCAAGACGAAGGTATTGATATCAAGGTTACGCATACCTTCAACAGACACTCTGTTCAATTATCATTGGTATTTGTCCTCTTAATGCAGCTGATTACTATTATGGGGGTGCACCTACGGAGTTCTCTGTCTTGCTCTTTCGCCAGACGGACAGTTACCTTACCTCTGTTCTGGGTTAAGTCTACTTTTCCTCATTTCTCTCTGATCAACTTCTTTTTATACTCTGAAAGATGCACATCACGGTCATAGTTTACATTTGCTGTTGCTTCCAGACTATTGCCATTGGTGTAGGAGATAAAAAAATCGTGTTGGAAAACAATGTTTCAATTTTCCAATATTAACCAGTGATTATGTTCAAAGAATAATACGGATATGGTAGTATAGGTTGGGGTGTTGATTTCCGAAGGAAATGCTAGCAATACTAAAAGAACTAGATAGTAATATCAAAGCGATAAAAAATATAATTATAATAACGAACGAATTTAGGATTAAATTAAAAAAACCTTATTATTTCTTATTTTTTATTTTTTTATTTTCTTTCTTCTATTTTTTTCCTCCTTTCTTTCTCTATTTCCATAAGCACTAGTGGACCAAGGTATAATCATTATTGGGCTTATTTGAGGATACAAGTCTTCTTTTTTTATTTCTTTAAATTTTTTTTTTTTCTGAATGTCGAATTTCTGAAAATTATGAAACTAAAATAAATAAATTAAATAACATGATTAACATAATTTATTAGAGAATAATAATAGATTAGTAGAGATACCTATACAATTTTCAGTGTTCATCAGCTAGACTTTGGAAACTCAGGTGAATTTAATTCTTTACTAGTCACAAATTCGTGTTTGCCATAATTGTCAAGATTTACCATTTATACCAATCTTTTCAGAATTTGTGATGGTGAGAGTATTGTTTTGTAAGTTTATGAATATACACATGCCAAATACTAAGTAATACTTATAATATACCATCAGACTGAGATATAAATTTATAATATTAATCCTTCTATAATCCTACTGATATTACACTAAAAAAGATGATGCGATCATTGTGGTTTCATTCAAAACAACTGTGCCATGTAAGTTCTATAACAAGAGTAATATCTTTGAAGCCACAAATCCCCCAAGTTCAATGAGGAACTTCCATTTAGTTGATATCCCCCTAAGTTCGATCAGGTCTATCCAGTTAACGCACTCGTGCCACAGATTATGCAGACCATTCGCCCAGCAATTCGTGCCTCAATTTACTCGAATTAAATGAACACTGACACCACAATCAAGCCTTTGACAGTTTTTGGATTGAAAAATAAAATCGATCTACATACAGAATATGTTCCATAATAATTTACCATATATGTTTTGTTGGAAATCTCTCCCATGATGAATTTCCGGTCAACTAAATATTGACCGGCTCATTAAGGCAATTCAGAGTGCCTGCTTTGATTAAAGGGGAGTTGGTTGGCCTGCCCATTTAGGTAACCTTGGAAACCCAAGTCCTTCTGCAGGCATGCGCCGTCTACTGCTAGGA
Source organism: Nepenthes mirabilis (assembly GCA_025585075.1). Classification (NCBI taxonomy): domain Eukaryota; kingdom Viridiplantae; phylum Streptophyta; class Magnoliopsida; order Caryophyllales; family Nepenthaceae; genus Nepenthes; species Nepenthes mirabilis. Next base: position 5,210 of record JAODPA010149891.1, read on the forward strand.
CATGCCTCTTGGGAACCGTGTACCCACCAACTAGCTGAACGTGCTGGCTCGGCGGTTGAGACTTCTTTGTATATCCTTATATATATATGTATGCATGTAAGGCTGTTGATACAATTAAGAAATAGAGTGTGTGAAAGGAAGAAAGAAAAACAAAAGGAGAGGAAGAAGGCCCGACTGAGTGTGTATGCATTTTCGCCTTACTGTTTTTCTAATCTTCATCACAAATATAGTGCAATCTTTCGGACTCAACGTCCCGTGGTTTTTCCCTTGATTCATAAGAGTTTTTCACGTAAATATCGTTTGTCATTATTCTTTCTTTCCTTCTCTTCGATCCTATTGTGCTTGTGTAAGTAGGCCGCCTCATTTCCGGCCAACAAGTGGTATCAGAGAGCAAGGTTAAGAATTTTGTTCTGATGGCGTCGACATCATTGAAGAACTTGCCATTTAGCGTTGAGCAGTTTAACGGGTAAGGTAACTTCATTCTCTGACAAAAAAAGGTGAAGAACATTCTCACCAGAGAAGGAACGATAAAGGCGCTGAAGAAGATGGATGAAAAGCCTGAAAGAATGACCGATGATGAGTGGCAAGACAAAAGAGATCTTGCAAATTGCACCATTAAGCTCTGTCTGGCCGACAATTACGGTTGTCGGAAGGAGGAAGCTTCGAGAAGCATCTGGACGAGTTTAACCGGATATTGACGCAGATGTCCGCCCTTGAATAAGATATCAAGGAGGAGGACAAGGCGTTGGTCCTGCTGACCTCTCTGCCAGCCTCCTATGATCATATAGTCACAACCTTGCTGTTTGGTAAGGACACTTTGGAGTTGGATGCAGTTATTGCTTCCCTACTCATGAATGAGTCAAGAAGGTCACAAGGGGCCTCGACGTCTGAGGTACTTGTGACTGAATCTAGGGGAAGGAGCGAAGGCCGTGGTCAGAAACAAGGCGAGAAAGCCCGCAGCAAGTCAAGATTGAGGTATCAAAACCTTGAATCTCACCACTGTGGTAAGAAAGGCCATATTAAAAAGTATTGCTTCAAATGGAAGCGGAAAAATGCGAAAAAGGAGAAAGGTGACAGTGGACGGGAAGAGGAAAGGTCCTCCATCTCAGTAGTAACAGCAGGCGGTCTCCTGCTGACAAGTGAAGGAGACGTGGCAAGTCTGACGGACGAGGAGTCCGGTTGGGTGATCGACTCTGGTGCCACCTTGCACGTCACGTCCAGAAGGCAGCTGTCTACATCTTATACTCCAGGAGATTTTGGAATAATAAGAATGGGGAATGAAGGAACATCTCCCGTTGTAGGCAGAGGAGATGTTGTCCTGGTCACAAATAACGGGACAAAGCTGATACTGAAGGACGTTCGTCATGTTCCTGACATCCGGCTGAATGTCATCTCAGCCGGACGCCTGAATGATGAAGGTTATTGCAATACCTTCTGTGAAGGCGAATGGAAGCTGACAAGAGGATCACTTGTTGTAGTAAGAGGAAAGAAGGCCTCCGGCCTGTATCAGATGAAAGCTTGTAGAGTGGCAGGAGATGTGAATGCCACAACCAGCTCTGATACAATGGACTTGTGGCATAGAAGATTAAGCCACATGAGTAATGAAGGGCTGTCCTGCTTAGCCAAGAAAGGCTTGATCATTGGAGCAATGAAGGAAGGACAAAAGGCGTGTCCTCACTGTTTGGCAGGAAAGCAAAGAAAAGTTTCATTCCATGGGGAGTCGTCCGGTCCAAAGGCAGAGCTCCTAGAACTAGTTCACACAGACGTGTGTGGGCCATTCAAAGAAAAGTCCTTTGGTGGAGCCCAATATTTTGTTTCTTTCATTGACGACTGCTCAAGAATGCTGTGGGTCTACCCACTAAAGACCAAGGATCAGGTTCTTGGTATCTTTGAGCAGTTCCACGCTCTGGTGGAGCGACAGACAGGGAAGAAGCTGAAGGCCGTCCGTAGCGACAACGGCGGTGAATATTTGGGACCTTTTGATGCCTACTGCAGGTCACATGGTATTAGGCATCAGAAAATACCACCGAAGACACCTCAGCTGAATGGGGTAGCAGAACGGATGAATCGTACGCTCTTAGAGAGAGTACGTTGTATGCTTTCCGAAGCAAAGCTTCATGCGTCGTTCTGGGCAGAAGCACTCCGGACGGCGGCCTACATCATCAACAGGTCGCCCAACAAGCCTCTAATGGGTGAAGTGGCAGAAAAGATATGGACGGGCAAGGAGCCGTCCTATGATCATTTGCGAGTATTCGGATGCAAAGCATTCGTACATGTTCCTAGAGATGAAAGAACAAAGTTGGAGCCAAAGACGACTCAGTGCGTCTTTCTGGGCTACGGGGAAGATGAACTGGGCTACCGGTTCTATGATCCAGCCACCAGAAAACTCGTCCGGTCCAGAGACGTAACCTTTGTTGAGAATGAGACAATAGAAGACATTGGCAGAAATGTCAAGTGTGACGACATGCAAACGGACCAGGTGGGTGCTGAAGTTGTCCGTCTGGTATCATTAGAAGGAGAGGATCCTGGTCAGGAGATGGTTGAAGAAAATGAAAGGGAGGTTACGGCTCCTGATGACTCCATTGATGGAGTCATACCTCAACCGGCAGGGAATGTCCCTGTTAGACGGTCCTCACGAGAAAGACGGCCATCCGTCCGTCTATCACTAAATGAATATGTAATGCTCACTGATACTGGAGAGCCCGAGGATTATGAGGAGGCAATGAAGGACGATAGTAAAAGGGAATGGCTGGAAGCCATGAAGGAGAAGATGAACTCCCTTCATGAAAATCACACCTATGACTTGGTAAAAATTCCTAAGGGGAAGAAGGCCCTCAAGAATAAATGGGTCTATCGCCTGAAGTAGGACGAGAATACCAAGAAGCCTAAGTATAAGGCACGGTTGGTTGTGAAGGGTTTCAGTCAACAAAAAGGGATTGATTTTGATGAGATCTTTGCCCCGGTTGTCAAAATATCCTCCGTCCGGATAGTGCTTGGCCTGGCCGCCGCTCAAGATTTGGAGGTTGAACAGATGGATGTCCGGACGGCATTCCTCCATGGTGAGCTTGAGGAGGAGATCTATATGGAGCAACCTAAGGGGTTCAAAGTCAAGGGGAAGAAGAATCTTGTCTGCCGTCTAAGGAAAAGTCTGTACGGGTTAAAGCAAGCTCCCAGGCAGTGGTACAAGAAATTCGAGTCTATTATGACCAATCAGGGGTACCGGCGGACGACTCGTGACCATTGCGTATTTGTACAAAAATTCTCGGATGATGATTTTGTTGTTCTTCTTCTTTATGTAGACGATATGCTGATCGTCGGGCGCAATGGATATCGGATAAAGAAGCTGAAGGAGCAGCTTGGACTATCTTTTTCCATGAAGGACCTTGGATCTGCCAAACAGATTCTGGGAGTCAGAATCCTACGTGATCGAAAGGCAAGGAAGCTGTGGATGTCACAAGAGAATTATCTTGAGAAAGTGCTCCAACGATTTAATATGTAGAAATCAAAGCCCGTGAGTACACCATTGGCAAATCACTATAGGCTGAGCACTCGTCAATGTCCGGCTACGGATGACGAGAAGAAACACATGAAAGGCGTTCCCTACTCATCAGCTGTGGGAAGCTTGATGTATGCTCTGGTATGCACCAGACCGGATATAGCTCACGCCGTCGGGACAGTTAGCCGATTTCTGTCTAATCCGGGAAAGGAGCACTGGTCCGCTGTGAAGTGGATCATGAGATATATTCGAGGTACTTCCAAGAGGTGCCTGTGTCTTGGAGGTGACAAACCACAGTTGGTGGGTTACTCAGATGCGGATATGGCCGGAGATGTTGACACACGCAAATCCACATCGGGTTACTTGATTAAATTTGCGGGCGATGCAGTTTCTTGGCAATCCAAGCTACAAAAGTGTGTAGCTCTATCCACAACCGAAGCTGAATACATTGCAGTTACGGAAGCCTGCAAGGAGATGCTATGGATGAAGGAGTTCGTTCAGGAATTAGGCATCCAACAGGAGAGATATGTGGTACTTTGTGACAGTCAGAGTGCCATTCATTTATGTAAGAACTCTTCATTCCATTCCAGATCCAAGCACATTGATGTTCGATATCATTGGGTGCGAGAGGTGCTGGAGGAAGGTCTTCTGTCATTGGACAAAGTTAACACGGAAGAGAACGTAGCAGACATGATGACGAAGATTCTTCCAAAAGGGAAGAATGAAGCATGCTGCAAGATGGCCGGGCTAACAGAGTTAACTTCCTCATGGTCGAGAGGGGAAGTTTGTTGGAAATCTCTCCCATGATGAATCTCCGGTCAACGGGACGTTGACCGGATGGGCGGTCAACTAAATATTGACCGGCTCATTAAGGCAATTCAGAGTGCCTGCCTTGATTAAAGGGGAGTTGGTTGGCCTGCCCATTTAGGTAACCTTGGAAACCCAAGTCCTTCTGCAAGCATGCGCCGTCTACTGTTAGGACATGCCTCTTGAGAACCGTGTACCCACCAACTGGCTGAACGTGCTGGCTCGGCGGCTGAAACTTCTTTGTATATCCTTATATATATATGTATGCATGTAAGGCTGTTGATACAATTAAGAAATAGAGTGTGTGAAAGGAAGAAAGAAAAACAAAAGGAGAGGAAGAAGGCCCGACTGAGTGTGTGTGTATTTCCGCCTTACTGTTTTTGTAATCTTCATCACAAATATAGTGCAATCTTTCGGACTCAACGTCCCGTGGTTTTTTCCTTAATTCATAAGGGTTTTCCACGTAAATATCGTTTATCATTATTCTTTCTTTCCTTCTCTTCGATCCTATTGTGCTTCTATAAGTAGGCCACCTCTTTTCCGGCCAACATATTTATACGTAGAAAACATATATAATAATGTCTTGTTGTTTTTCCTGCTAAACAGCGTTGTATATACAAGTTTACAAGACACCAAAAGAATCAATCAGACATCAGATGAAGTGAGGTGATGAGATGAGATCAAGTTTGCTGATGGCAGCTCTGGTGGGTCTCAGCAGGAGGAGCATCATCATCGTTGATGGAGCAGCGGCCATGAGACCATGGGATTGAGCTCATTGGTGGAAAGCAACACGTACAGGCTTCCTTGCAAGGCAGTGGCATTTCCCAGTTACTTGTGGAGTAAGCAAGCTCTTGATTTTGATGGGCTGCGGTGTTTTTAGTGGTGGAGGAAGGTGCCACGGCGTCCATGAGGGGGCCCCAGCACTCCACTCTGTTGAATTCTGGGATGTTTGAGTGGAAATAAACCCAAACCAACGCCTCTTGTAATTCTGGGTAGTTGTTGAACAAATTCTCGTCGCCATGTACAAAGGCTTTCAGTACCTGTCCATTTCAATCTGCAAGTGTCACTACGTCTCTCTTTCTGTTTTTTTTTCTTTTCTTTTCTTGGTGGGTACGAATCTGAATCTTTTAATCCCGTAGAATAATCAGGACAATTCTAACAAAATTGGGTTTATGATACATGCACAATCAGTGACGACACCGACAAAAACAGAACGAAGGCGTAAATAGAGAAGAAGACGACGGAAGGGGAGATCAACAAAGGACAATTTGAGAAAAAGAAGGGGGACGACCAATGAGCTACAGTAAGACTCTCGGTGTAGTGGTGCTAAAAATCGAAATGCAGAGGCCGAGATGTAGAGAAAGAAAAATAGGGAAAAGACAGAAAGAGAAAGAGGAAAGGGAAGCAGCGAAAGAGGAAGCAGGGGAGACGGAGAGAGGGAGCAGACGGAGAGAGGAAGCAATAGAGAGCAAATATTTTCTTTTCCTTTCCCTCAATACCTAAGATGGCTACATATAACGTGTTGGGCAGCACACGTAGCCCTATATACAACCAAACACAAGTATAACAAAATAACAGCCTAACAACCTAGGAATAAAATTAACAGGTAAAATAGAAAAATGAAATGCACTTTGAGAGAGCATTAAGGATGCCCGTAACATTTTAAGTCTATTCCCATGAAAAAAAGGGAAAATAAACACCTACATGCTCCATATTTGGCTTTGAATATTTTTTTTTCTCCCTTTCAAACGAAAGTATCTCCTATTTTTTGTCAAATTTTAAAAATGAGACAGTTTTAGAAAATGGGGATTTGGTCCGTTTTGAGTTGGAAATTTAGCTTTTATGCTGGGATTTTTTGAAATTTAGACAGGTTTTTTTTTTTTTGGGTTAAAAAATGGTTGAAAATAGATTGCCAAAAATCAATGAAAATAAAAAGAAAAGGAAAATTACCACCGGGAGTTCCTTGGAGAAAATGTAGAATCTGAGCTTGGCACACAAATCTAAGAGGAAATGACCCCCACTTATGTGGCAGTGTACATGCAGAGACATCTTTCCTTTCACTTTCTTCCACTCAGCCACCACCTCATCTCTTTGTAATTTGTTATACCACCCCTGTAGCTGCAAATTAAATCCACATTTTCCTTAAATTATCCCTCTATTAATACAAGTTAGATTATAGGTTTTTCATTTCTTAATTTTTTAAATATTTATTAAACATCAATTACGCCGCATGCCCCATCCTTTGATCTGTTAACATCAATAAAGCTCTTTGGTTAAAGGCAAATTGTACCCTCAAACTTGCAAACAGGTTAAATTAGAAAATTTGATTAAAAATCAGGATGAGACGCACTAGAAATTACTTCCCCAACCACCGCCAGAAAGTCTCAATAGAAGCAAAGTCGCATACAACCGAGTTTTAAATGATAGTTTAAAAAACGTAAAATTTGTGACAGTTTTATGAACATAGATTTATTGATACATATAATCAAGATGAGCACTTTTTAATAATAAGATATACCTCTTTTCTTCTCATTAACAAAACGAACTGGATTTCTATTAGTCAGTAATAGTGGTAAAATCGACTAAAACAATCCCCTGTTTCCCTTGTTTCTTTTACATATGGTCTTTTTTTCTAATTATTTTGTACCTTCAAATACTTTGTTACTTATTATTAAACTGGATCGGCAGCACCCAGATGATAATTAAAGAGAAATTAGAACCTCGTCTAAGCATAATGAAAACCTCCCTTTTTATGTCGAGCTGCAAGAACAAGGGGAAAAAAACAAATAATCCAACTATACAATGCTCAGTTTTGCCTTTTCATCCCCTGTTTTGCCGCCTGTTCTCCCTTTAATGTTACCAGTATCAGGAGAGTTCAGTAATACAGCAACATAAAAGTATAAGTTCAAAAAGGAATCGAACATAATTAACTAAATCTCTCCCTCTTTCTTGATTACGAAGAAAAAAATGATTACCTGGGAATTGTTAATAGTTTGGGAGATGGCCAAAGTGAGCATAGAGGTAATATCACTGTGTGTCAAAGTATAAGTTCTTGGCAGCTTTCCTGGATGCTTCTTTCCATCAACTCCTAAGAACAAAACCTTCAACTTTGATGCTTCAAATATAGCTGGCCCAAACAACCTCATAACCTGATCAATTCAAAATCCAAACTTCAGCGCCTAGAGAGAGAGAGAGAGAGAGAGAGAGAGAGAGAGAGAGAGAGATCTTATCCCAAAAAAAAAGAGGGAAGGAAAAACAGACCATCCCATTTAATTTTGATGAAAAACCCAAATCAAATCACAAAGCTTAACTTAAATTAGAGAAATAAAAGTAATAATTACAGGGGAACGAGATTGTTTCTTATTGGGTCTGGCTCTGAAGATGAACAGAGAACTTTGATTATCAGAAACCACGGGCATTTTGAGCTTTGATGGGGTCAGCAGCATAGAAGCAGTCAAAGTTCCCATTTTTTATGATCTGATCTTCCCAAGGAAACCAACTAACAGACCTTATTATTTCCTTTATTTGCTCCAAAAATTGAGGAAGGAAATTAGCTGCTTCAAGTAGCGAAGAAAAGAGACAGAGGGCAGGGCACGCGGCTTTGGTTTGCAGTGTTCTTTTTACGTTGCTTACCCGCTTAGGCTATGAAATTGTAATTATGAAGACCAGTTTCAGCAGGGGAGAGAAAGACGGAGAGAGATGCGTGAACAGTACGCAGCTTAGTCAGCAGTTGCTCGAAGTTGCTTGAAGTCGCAAACTACTAGTAATTCTTTGGCGTTACTCGATGGATATGTTGAACGCGTGGAACATTCGGCCTCTCAGCCTTGCAGTGTGGAAAAACCAGTTTTTTAATATTTTTTGGGCAGGCTGGATCCGATTATAACCAGGTCACGGTATTGGATCTTCGATCGTCATATATTCAATTGGTTTGATCATTTGGATTAAGTTTGCCAAAATTAGCAACAAGCAGATCCAGATCGTGCCTCACATATTTGAGTTTTTGGGGGAATTCATTTATCTCTTAAGCATAATTAGAATTTATTATCTTCGAAAATACTTAATACAAACACATACATATATATAATTGAGTTTTAAGTTATTCATTTACGGGTATTATAATAGATAGACATGTCTTCTGGAGGATACATAAGGTTCACGTGTAGAATACTCGAGTAAAAAAATCAAGTAAGGGTCGAACAATATTTACATGAATGTCAACTCAAAGTCGTTGAAAAATTACTCGATATTCGTGCAAGGATCGAACAAAGGTTAGTTGAGATTCAGCCGAGTAGCACATGATGGACGCTTGAAGAGGTCACGTGCACCGTTTGCCCAAAGAAGTAATGCTTAATGCACGTTTGAGGAATGTATGTACATGGTTTGTCCAAAAAATTTATACCTGATCCTTGCCTGAAGTATGTTCGTGCGCCGTGTATTTAGTGAATCTAAGCCTGATGCATGTTCAATGCGCCGACATTATTATAAAGTCACACCTCATTAAATTTTAAAGTATTTATAATTATTTATTAATATAAGAAGTATTGTATAGGGAGAGAAAAGAAAAAGAACCGATAGGAAGAGGTGGTACTATTACCACAAAGAATCGAATGATTGATTCCAGCCGCCCAAGCTGCATTAACTGATCAAATATAAGTGTGCGATAAATTCGGGTTGGCTGAGATAAATCACTGCCATCATAATTTTTGATTAATTAACAATAATTAGCGTAATTGGGTGAGACACTGGACAGTTGAATCCAATGACAGCAGTAATTAATTTAGTTTAGGTAGAGAACATCGACGGGTGATGCTATTACCATAAAAATGGGGAAGACAGCCAATTTATTGAACCAGTACAATGTTGCCACCGGCTCACTTTACTGGCTATAGTCCATTTTTTTCAACAGTTTGACATTTTTTCTAAATAATTGTATTTTATTAAATTTTTAGGATCATTCACTTATCAGTTTCTTACTTAATTGATAGTTATTTGATTTTCATGCGATGTTGTCACAGCAAAATTGGCACCTAATGTGCATCTATGTCACGTATGAGTCTAGTTGATAGAAATAGGTACACTAGAAAGGTGCCAATGACAGAAACATTTGTACCTAATGAGCAGATAAATGGCGCATGTACCTTGTATGGATGCTTGGTGTGTGCTCGCACCAATATGCAAGTCTTTGTTGTGAATTAGGGCAAATAATTTGAGATTATTTAACATAAAAAGCGTTGGATGATGACAAAGATGAAAGAAAAAAAATAAAAGAAGCAGGTTTTTCACATACAATTGAAATTTAATTTGGGTTTAATTCTTTGTCACACTAAATTATGTTACTCTAGCCTTTTTTTAAAAATGTATTACTATTTAACTACTCATTTTCTCGCTGCATTTTTCTCTAGTAGTTTGTTAGGGGTTGGGGATTATATTAAAATATTATTCATACGGGTTGTAATAAATAGATTTTGAAAAGAGTTATATTGTAACCTATCACATTTATATTGAATTAATTCAAAGTTGTGTCGTAATTTTTTCTTTAATTA
>JAODPA010149892.1:0-41593 GCA_025585075.1 Nepenthes mirabilis
ATTCTATATCAGAACATTTTACGTATATTATATATAATCTTATTTTACATTAGATAAAATACAAATATCAAAACTAGACTAATTTTATGTCGTACGATAAAAAAAAAAAAGTGAAATGAACACGGTTTTATGAAGAAAATCTTAATTGAGTAGTAAGAATGCAACCATCAATGGCGACCCCTTTAGCTGTAGGGCAGGTGGCCAAAGGGCATCCCTCGCCATTGTTACCCCACCAATGGATCCCAATATTCGTCCAATACTGCAGCCCGAAGAAGATGAGGATCGTCATAAAGGCAGTGAAGGACAAATCAATATATAAAGCTGCTACTAAGTATTTGGTCTGAAAAGTATCTGACAATTTTAAATATATTATATACAATTTTATTATATATTGGATAAAAAATAATTATCTAAACTAGACTAATTTTATATTATAAGATATAAAAGAGTCATTTTTATGAAGAAAATCTTACTTGAGAAATAAGATGCCTATAATTAATTAAAACTAAAAAATAGGGCAACCATCAATGGCGACCCCTTTAGCTGTAGGGCAGGTGGCCAAAGGGCATCCCTCGCCATTGTTACCCCACCAAGCGATCCCAATATTCGTCGAATACTGGAGCCCGAAGAAGATGAGGATTGTCATAAAGGCAGTGCCGGCATCAAGGCCACCGGAGAGGATGTAATTGTGTCAGGCCCACCACCTTGGCCGATACCTGAACATGACAAATCCTGAGAGGAAACCGATGATGATCCAACTCGAGAAGTTGACAGCAGCTGCCGGAGGCAACCTGGAGGTCGAGCCGAGGAGGACCGGCATGTGGATAAGTCGGATCCATTTCTGCTTGGGGAACGCCTTGTGTGCAAGCCAAACAAGGAGAGGTAAAACTACTCCGACAAGAAAAAACCAGTTCACTTTTGAGTACTCGCCGAGGTTTCCGAAGATCCTCCTCGGCCCCACAAGGCCCCAAATGACGGAGGCATTGAAGAAAACGTTGTCCATCGGGCACGTCCATCGGCTGTCCGACGGCAGCAACTCGGTGTCGCAGAGATTATGAATGGATCCCATCAGCCACCACGCTGTTCCCGTGTACACTACCACCGATACCACTGCCCCAACCACCTGCAAATCAGTTTTCACTCAAGAAAATAAGTGGACCATATAAAAAATCAAAGAAAAAAATTAATAAGATTTATAAAAGAATCATAATAGAACTTTTAATTTAGTTAGTTGTAAAAGTTTTATAATTTAGTTAGTTGTAAATTAGATGACAAACCAGTTGACCTAAACATCTAGCTACTCAGAAGAAACAAAGGGGTGGGACCTAAGGATAAGACAAAGGCTCCACCATTTTCTAAATATTTGGTGTAGTTAACAAACATGGTATATAGAACTATGTATATTAATCTCTTATTGCTTGCATTTTCACATATTAAACGGGGCATGGGCACATTGCGATGTAAGTATGCTACAATATGCATTTAACATGCATGGTACTCGATTTCATATGAGCAACTGCTCTCATATTATTATTATTTTATTTATAAGTCTTATCGGGAGCAAAGAAAACCAGAAGAAACACACTTCGAACTCACATAAAACACGAATTTACAGTAATTTGTTTTTCCTCTAATATCTATAGGACGAGTGCTATCGACTTAAAGCACTTAGATATAACCAATACTCTGTTTATCAAGAGAAATACACATATAAAAAGGAAGAAAGCTAGGTTTTATAGGAGACACATTACTCGAACTTAGTACAGGTGCCAAGATATAAGACACGCATAGGCATTCAACTCAACTTAGTTTTCCAAATTTCTATAAATTTTCATTAGATGTGAGTATTATTTATCCATCTAAAAATAAACAATTAGGGCTTAGTCATATTTTTAAAAAAATAATCAAAATAAATAGTATTATTAAAAATTATTAAATCTCAATTGCCTATTTTTGTTTGGACAACTAAAATTGGCAGAAACCTAGGTCGCATGAATTGTACATATATGTGTCTAATACTTAGCCCAAAGTCTGAGAAAAACAAGGGTATCAACAACAACGATAATATTTTCTCTAAGTCAGAAGCCAGCACATGTTTTGATCATCATATAAATTTTCCGTTAATTCTAACCATCCAAGTTTCATACCAATGCCTTCTTATGGTAATTGAACATGTAAATCTTCCAAGTAAAGTGAAGAAAGAAAAAAAATCAGAACATGATAGGAGAAGACAGGAAAGAGGAAGGACCTGAGCCATGAACATTGATCTTGGTGGGATTTTCATATAATGGCCAAGCTTGAAGTCCCCTAAAAGGTTCAAGGCTTGAGTCATACTGATGTAGCCGTACACCTTAAAGCACATATTAGCAACGGGTCTCCCCGGGTATACGTATCCGATGATGTATTCAGTGATCACGTTCAATCCTGGTTGCTGCTCAACATCAACAGAGAAAACAAAAGCTGCATAGATTATGTTTAATTCTTTCTAATGTCACAAGATCAATGCATATAAGTAGTTTCTGAAGTGCACATACTAACTACCATTTCATCTCATGACATGGATGCATGGAACAAAATACAAACTGATATGTATGTCTCCATTGGCCCATTCGATATCGTCATTTCTCAATGCAACCAAAAAAAGTGATATGTAGCCTTTTGGCAATATTGACAGACATTTTAAATCCTACACTGCATTTAGCATATGTAACTCACTAAATGTCCTAGAATATAATTGTTCAAATATATAATATATGGTCAAATTTTAGTATATAATTTAATTTTTTATGGAAGTAACATTTTTCGGCTATCACCTTTAAGTATCACCCTATATAGCCAAAACCATAGGATAAAATATTTGGTCAACATATAAAATATCGACTTATATATTGTGGAATTAGGCCACCAATAAATATATTTATAATATCACAACAAAATTGTGATTTCAACCAATAGACCTTATAATGTCGATATATCAACAATATTCCCCAATGCTTTGGTTGTGTTTCACAAATAAAAATCTGTACAGTATAAGCTATACCGATTCGTATTACCTATATAGCCAATAATGTTACAACCGCGATTGATACATATATTTTCATCTATGGAGGCGGCCAATACTGATAATTTTATCTATGCTTAGATGTTTTTCCGCTCACCTGGTTTGTGGTGGCTTTTATGATACCGATTAGGAGGGTGAATACGAAGGCGATACCGCAAGCAAATAAGACTCCTCACCATGGCAATTGGAGTGATTCCTTGTAGTGTTCGACAATGAAGATGATCAACGCAATGTTTGCGACTAAGATGGCATGAAACCACCACGGAGGCACTTGCTTGTACTCTTTCATCAGCTTGGCATGCACATCCATCTTGCTCGAACCTCCGAAGGCCCCTTTAGCTTGTTCCCATAAATCTCTGCGTGTCAAATTTAAGCAAGCGTTTAACCTTGCGATGATATGAATATCAACATATCAACTAATTTGTATAATCTTCCAAGAGAATGTTAAGCCACTTCCCTTATAATTCTATGTCAATTTACTCACAAACTTTAACAGTATAGGGATACGTGTGTGGAGGCTATTGTGAGAGTAACAAACATCTTGCCACTGCATTATGCGATCCCTAAATCATGGAATGAAATATAATCCGATTATAAAATATCGACTGATATACATCAGCATTAGAACCTGATACCTATATTTCCTAATATCATGATAAAATTATGATATGGTATTGTATTAGTAGTATATTTCAATATACTAGCTGATATATCCGATATTTTCTAATATATCAGCTATATTTGCTAGCAAATTGCAAAAAAAAAAAATGTACCTGATACATTTAATATTGATACTTGTTAACTAATACAGTCGATATAAATATGATCATAATTAATGACGATATCAATACTTTCATCTATATCCTAGATGCGTTGGGTAGATGACAACACAGTAGAGTCCTTCAAAGAAATCATCTATGGTGTGTTACACTGGGAATTGATAGACAATTTTGTCTCCGTTGAAGGGCAAACTTCATTCATGTATAAAACAGAGTTACTTTTGACAATTTTCTTTTTCTTTTTTGTAAGTATAATCTTCAAGCTCAAGCTTTAGAAGAACCAACCAAGAAAAAATATATCAACAATAGAACTTACTATGTGACATCTCATGGCTGCCTTATGCTTCCATTAGTGTGAATGTAAGGTGTAGATGTTAAATTAATTTCTAATGATAATTAATTAAATTAAATTAATAAATATATCAAGGTCAAATGATGTTTAGGATTAAAGTCAATATTCTGACCGGACATAAGACTTAGTGGCATTTGACTGGCACTTGACGCATGCACATGCATATTTTAGACGGTAAAAACGTATTAGAAAGACACCTCTGTGGCGCTCATGCGTGTTTTAAGCAAAATATCAGTGCCTAATATGCGCCGAAGAGACATGTGTGTGTTCAAGGGAGAATGCACATGCTTCATGGTCACTCATGTGTCATACAGTCACTATCTTAGCACCTAATGGCGCTTAACTCATGCATATGTGCCAATTTTATGTATAAAGTCCTTTTTGGCCAATTTTAATCATTTTCTATAAAATCCAAAGAGCAAAAAGAGAAATAAAAAAAGAAGAGAGAGAAAGAAAATGGAAAACTAACTAAAATTCAAGAGATTTTTAGTGATTTTGAACTCAAGGAAACTGCGTATAAGCCCATCTTTCTCTTGTTATTCTTTTCTGATCTTTGTGATTATTTATTATTCTAAATGCTTATATATTCTCTAATTTCGTATATGAAATGTTTAAATCTCACATGCATGTATTTTCATTCTCATTTCATGCAACTTTTATAAAAGGTATGCCTTCAATACATGCACATCATATTGAAGAGCTGATTTTCTATAACCAAGTGCATATATGCCTTTAAATTATGTTTAAATACTATTAGATATCCTTAATTTTCATACATATATTCCTACATATCTTATACTTCAAAATGAATGTTTGACGGTAGCAACTCGGTGTCGCAGAGATTATGAATGGATCCCATCAGCCACCATGCTGTTCCCGTGTACACCGCCACCGATACTACTGCCCCAACCACCTACAAGTCAGTTTTCACTCAAGAAAATAAGTGGACCATATAAAATATCAATGAAAAATATTAATAAGATTAATAAAAAAATCAGTTCAGCAATAAAATTTTTAATTTAGTTAGCAAAAAATTATATGACAAACCAGCTGATCTAAACAAACTACCTAGAAGAAACAAAGGGGTGGGGGCCTAAGGATAAGAGGAAGGCTACATTATTTTCTAGATCTATTAAGGACATGTTTGGTACAGTTAACAAACTTGGTATATAGAACTACGTATATTAATTTCTTAGTGCTTGTATTTTCACATACCAAACAGGGCATAAGCGCTTGGCGACATAAGCATGCTACATGTATTTAACATGCATGGTACTCAATTTCATATGAGCAACTGCCCCTATATTAATATTTTTTTTAATTTGTAAGGCTTATCAGGAACAAAGAAAATCAGAAGAGACACTCGAACTCATGCCAAACACAAATTTATAGAAATTTGCTTTCCTCTAATCCAAACATATATCAAATATCTATTGGACAAGTGCAATTGACTTAAAGTACTTAGATATAATCAATCCTTCGTGTATCAAGAGAAATGCAAGTATAAAAAGGAAGAAAATTAGGTTTTATAGAAGACACATTACTTGAATTTAGTAAAAGTGTCAAGATATAAGAGGCGAATAGGCATACAACTCAACTTAATTTCCCAAATTTCTATAAATTTTTGCCGGATTAGAGTATTATTTATCTATCTAAAAATAACGATTATGACTTAAACATATTTTTAAAAAGCAATCAAAATAAATAGTATTAATAAGAATTATTAAATCTCAGCTGTTTATTTTTGTTTGGACAACTGGAATTGATAGAAATATGGGTCCCATCAATTGTCCATATATGTGTCTAATACTTGAACCACAGTCCGAGAAAGACGGGGGTATTAACAACAACAATAATATTTTCACTAAGTCAGAAGGCAGCACGTGTTTTGATCATCATATAAATTTTCTGATAATTCTAACCATCCAAGCTTCCTAGCAATGCCTTCTTACAGTAA
Organism: Nepenthes mirabilis; assembly: GCA_025585075.1. Taxonomy (NCBI): domain Eukaryota; kingdom Viridiplantae; phylum Streptophyta; class Magnoliopsida; order Caryophyllales; family Nepenthaceae; genus Nepenthes; species Nepenthes mirabilis. Next base: position 6,150 of record JAODPA010149892.1, read on the forward strand.
TCAAACACGTATATTTTCCAAATAAAGTGAAGAAAGTAGATCAATCAGAATATGATATGAGAAGAGCAGGAAAGGGGAAAGACCTGAGCCATGAACATTGACCTAGGTGGGATCTTCATATAATGGCCAAGCTTGAAGTCCCCTAAAAGGTTCAAGGCTTGAGTCATACTGATGTAGCCATACACCTTAAAGCACATATTAGCAACAGGTCTCCCCGGGTATATGTATCCGATGATATATTCGGTGATCACGTTCAATCCTGGTTGCTGCTCAACATCAACAGAGAAAACAAAAGCTGCAAAGATTATGTTTAATTCTTTCTAATGTCACAAAATTAATGCATATAAGTAGTTTTCGATGTGCACATACTAACTATTGACTTAAACATAGTGGAATCGGACCACCAATAAAAATATTCATGATAACACAACAAAATTGCGATATCAGCCATTAAACCTTATAATATCGATATATCAACGATTTATTATGTTTCACTAATAAAAATCTGTTTAGTATGAGTTATACCAATTCGTATTGTCCATATAGCTAATAATATTATAGCCACAATTGATATATATTTTTTCATCTATGGAGGCGGCTGATACTGATAGTATTATCTATGCTTGGATGTTTTTCCACTCACCTGGTTTGTGGTGGCTTGTATAATACCGATTGGGAGGGTGAATACAAGGGCAATACCACAAGCAAATAAGACTCCCCACCACGGCAATTGGAGTGATTCCTTGTAGTGTTCAACGGTGAAGATGATCAACGCGATGTTTGCGACTAAGATGGCATGAAACCACCACGGAGGCACTTGCTTGTACACCTTCATCAGCTTGGCATGCACATCCATCTTGCTCGAACCTGAGAAGGCCCCTTTAGCTTGTTCCCATATATCTCTGCATGTCAAATTTTAAGCAAGCATTTAACCTTGCAGTGATATAAATGTCAACATATCAACTAATTTGTATTAATCTTCCCAGAGAATGTGAAGCCACTTCTCTTATAGTTCTATGTCAGTTTACTCACTAACTTTAAAAGTATAATGATAAGTATGTGGAGGTTACTGTGAGACTAACGGACATCTTGCCAATGCATTGTGCAATCCCTAAATCATGGAATGAATTATAATCTGATTATAAAATATTGACTGATATACATCAATATTAGGACTCCATACTAATATTTTCTGATATCGTGACAAGATTACAATATGTCATTGTATTAGTAGTATATCTCAATATACTGGTTGATATATCCAATATCTTTCTAATATATCAGCTATGTTTGCCCGCAAATTGTAAAAAAAAATATACCCGACACATTTAATATCGATACTTATTAACTAATACAGCCAATACTAATATGATCATAACCAACAACGATACTAATACTTTCATCCATATCCTAGATGCATCGGGTAGATTACAACACAAATAGAGTCCTTCGAAGAAATCATCTATGGTGTGTTCCACTGGGAATTGATAGACAATTTTCTATCACCATTGAGGGCCAAGCTTCATTCATGTATGAAATGCAGCTACTTTTGACAATTTTCTTATTTTTTTTATAAGTATAATCTTCAAGATCAAGCTTTGGAAGAACCAATCGAGAGAAAAAAATATCAACAATAGAACTTATTATAGAACATCTCATGGCTTCTTTCCACTTCCACCTGTGTGAATGTAAGTTGTGGATGTTAATTTAATTTCTAATGATAATTTATTAAATTAATTTAATGAATATATCAAGATTAAATGAGGTTTAGGATTAAAGTGAATGTTATGATCGGGTCACATAAGACTAAGTAACACTTGACTAACACTTGACGCACGCACATGCATATTTTAGACGGTAAAGACGTGTCTAAAAGATGCCTCTGTGGCGCTCGTGCGTATTTTAGGCAGAATATCCGCGCCCAATGTGCGCCGAAGAGATGTACGTGCATGTTCAAGGCAAAAATGCACACACTTGATGGTCGCTCGTGTGCCATACAGTCTTTGTCTTAGTGCCTGACGTGCACCTTACTCGTGCATATATGCCAATTTTTTATATAAAGTCCCTTTTGGCCAATTTCAATCATTTTATGTGAAATCCAAATAGCAGAGAAAGAAAAAAGGAAGAAAGAAAAGGCCATAGAAGGAATGTGAGATTTAAGAGATTTTTAGTGATTTTACGGTACGTTTAATTGTTGGAATAGAATAAGGTGGGAATAGAATAGTTATTCCATGGAATAGAAAAGGATGGGAATAGAGTTGAAATTTTTATTCTTATATTTGGTTATTGGAATACAATAAGGTGAAAATTAATATTCCATTGTTTGATTTGTAGAATAATATGATGAATATGGTAAAAATAGTAATANNNNAGCATAATTGTTCATAAATATTCATGCATATATTATGATATATCCTAATATATTATAATAATAATTGAGATTTGAACCTACCATCCGCGGGTTAAAAGCTAAATTTAGCTCCATCTATAAGATTATATATATGACGACTCACCTACGAATCTTGAATAGTAGTGTATACCATTTGGTTGAGTAGAAATATATATAACCCAAACTTTAATAGTCACTCCTTTATTAGTGAGGCCCCACCGATCCTTAATACACAAGTTTTTACATGATGTGAGCATATTTATTTGATTCACCTTCAAATTATGCATGATATGCTTATAAACTTTGCCATTACTTCTGATTTTGATCATATTCTATCCTAACATGCTTTTAATGTATGTATATATGTTCAACTATGAAAATTATACATCTTGTTGGGCAATTAACTCACTCTTATTTTAATTTTTTTTACTAACATTTCAGCTTAAAGGACTTTAGACATGTTACTAGGTGACGGGATTTGCAGGACCCAGTTCAGGAATAGTTTCATAATTAAGATATCAATTTTGTATAAATATTTTATCAGAATAGTTGTTTATGTTGATTGACTTCATTTATTTAGAGTTTAGTTACAATTAGTTGTCAATGATATGTAACGTTGGTTAAATTATATTTTTGTTTACTCTTATTTAGTATAGATAATTTTTCTTACAAATAATCAATGTCACATATGTTCTTATTTAGTATAGATATTTGGGTGGTAACGACGTGCTAACCTAACCAATTTACTCTCATCTTGTGATCCCTACTAAGAAACTCCTTAGATTTGTCCATGGCAATGGAATTGGATATCTTCCGATTTTCACGTCAATCTTCCCTCTCGAGCCACTTGAATTGCCTAATACCACTGAAACCCAATGTCCATACTACCAACGTCGTCACGAAGGTTATCAAGTAGGAGAATGAAATCGGTAAAGAGAAATGGTGAGAAAAACCGTTAGGACATGAAACACGATGATATAGTTTCAATTTTCTCAATTGGAGCAAGAATAATGAAGTAGAAAAGAATTTCTTTCAAGAAAGGCGCTCCAAAATACAGCAATTTAAAAGTTAGGACAACTGAAAATACGGAGAATATTTATAGAGGGCTCGAAAAATTGGGTTTAAAAATAAGCTCGTTACCGTGGCGCTTGAGCGCACCGATGGTTTCATGAGAAACCCTATGTGCGATCGAGCAGGAAGGAGGCGAGTAGCGAGCGGGGGATTTCTGAAAATTATGCTCGAGCTACTCGAGCGCATGGCGAGAGTAGGGCTTCGGGATTTTAGGCTCGAGGGGGTGGAGAGCTCACAGCGAGTGCGGGGCTTCGGGATTTGTCCTTTTTCAATTGGTATCAGAGACACACCCCAATCCACGACCCAGATCTAGATATATACTAGTCAATCGTTGTCCATTCCTCCCTACTTTGACGAAAGTAATTATGCCTACTAGAAGATTTGTCTGAGAGTATTTCTTAAATTGATGGATGAGCACGCGTAGGCTCGCACTCAAGCTGGGTGGACTCCACCTAAAAATACTACGGGTGATGAATCGAAAGCTCTATCCTTATGGACAAAAGAAGAGCTTGATTCATGCAATTTGAATAGTAAGGGATTACATGCTATTTTTCAATTGATGAAGCAAAAATCAATTGCTCTAAAATCAAGTAAAGAAGAGAGAAATCGGGACTCCGATAAAGAATCAAATAGCGATGAAGATTTTACCTTATTTGTTAGAAATTTTAAAAAATTCCTGAACTAAAATAAATCTTTTACTGACAAACCTAAAGAGGATTCGAAAAGATCGCTTAAATTGGATAAGAAAGATCGACGTGATAGTAAAAAATACAAATCGTAAAATACCCAAAGAGTTCAATGTCACAAGTGTAAAAGTTTTACCCATTATCGTACTGAATATCCAAATCTTAAACGTCAACAAGGCCAAACCTTAAAAGTTAATGCAACATTAAGTGGTGAAGAAGAAGAAGATGTTGAAAGATATACTGACGAAGGCCAAGCCAAATATATGGTTTTTATAACCTCATTGTGTGGCAATGATGAACATCTCGTAGAAAATTTTAATTAATCTGATAACTCTGAGGATGAATCACAAGCCGAATTTGATGGGTTTCAAAAAGTATATGATAAACTGTTTAGGGGATTCTTAAAAGTAAAGAAAATAAATAAAATCTTAAACAATTAGCTCATAGATTTGGAAAAAAAAAAAAAAGGCAGAAATTATGATCAAATTGAAGAGCATTACTTTTGCCCATCATGAACTGGAAATGGAATATAGCTCTTTAATAGCAAAAATTAAATCCCTTGAAGTGGAGCTTGAAAACACTAAGAATGATATAAAAAAATTTTCAAGTGGAACCCAAAAACTTGATCGCATATTGGGGCTTGGAAAAGGTGTTGGAAATAAAAAGGGTTTGGGATATATTGAGAAAATTTTCCAACACGACCCGCAACCTAAGACTTTCTTTGTTCCTGCCATGAAAATTCCACACAAGAATATGAACACATTTAACATTTCTCAATCAGTGCCTCAACATGTAGAGAAAAGATTTGGTTTAAATTCGTTGCCTAATCTATATAGCCAAAAAGTCATGAACAAACCAAATAAGTTTGTATCTACTTGCTATGGGTGCAGCAGTGTTGACCATATTCATCCTTATTACCCTATAATATCTTTTCGAAATAATTTATGGCAAAATCCAACGATAGAAAATCTTGTCAATCATATTCACCTTCTAAAAGATCAAGTGACACATGTAACCAAAATGATAAAATGTGGAAAGAAAATATGGATCAAGAAAAGTAAGCTCCATTATCCCTTGACCTTTTGTGACAAAAGGGAGGAGTAGATTTCTATTCTTCGGTGAGATTGTTCCTATTAGGGGGAGTAGATTTTTTTTTTTTTCAAAGGGAGAGAAGACCATTTCTGTTATTTTTGGTAGGAGGAGACGGTATTATGTTTGTTATGGGAAGATATTGTTATATTTGTAAGGGGGAGTTCTTTTATTTTTGTTACGACTGCCTTGCCTTCATTCATTTTGTTGCTGCATATTATCTTCCTTGTCAATTGCTACCACTATAGTATATCCCCTTGTATTATGCCTATTTGTACTAACCATATTTGATTAGGTACCACAGTTATAGTGCCGGCACGGCAGTCACAGCATCGACACAGCAGTACTAGTGTAAAATTTTATCTTTTCATATATTTTATTTATTTCTCACTAGGTGTAGATTTTTATGTACACGGTATCTATCTCGGTGGTGTCTGAACTCATGCTTTACTTGTATTTTTTTCTTTATGTGTTTTGTCACGGAATTGCCAAAGAGAAAGATTATTATAGTCATTTTTATGATTTGCATATTCTGTGACCATATATAATCATGTGTCAATGTCGGGCTGTGTTTCGTCAAAGTGCTGCATCAACATATTTTCGTAACTGTCCGTTCTGGTTTCCAGGAGTACCGCACCTGATGTGAGCTCTCCATCCGCTTAAGCCCAAAATCTCGAAGCCCTACTCTCGCCATGCGCTCGAGCAATTAGAGCACAAATTTTAGAAATCTCCCACTCGTTGCTCGCCTCCTTCCTGCTCGAGCGCACATAGGGTTTCTTATGAAACCCTCCGTGTGCTCGAGCGCCGCAATAACGGGCAAATTTTTAAACCCGTTTTTTCAAGCCCTCTATAAATATTCTCCTTATTTTCAGCTGCCCTAACTTTTAAATTGCTGTATTTTGGAGAGCCCCTCTTGAGAGAACTTCTTCTTTTACTTTATTATTCTTGCTCCAATTGAGAAAACCGAAACTACATCGACGTGCTTCATATTCTAACGGTTTTTCTCACCATTTCTCTTTACCGATTTCATTCTCCTACTTGATTACCTTCGTGACAACGTTGGTAGTGTGGACATTTGGTTTCAGTGGTGTTAGGCAATTCAAGTAGATCGAGAGGAAAGATTAACATGAAGACCGAAAGATATCCGATTCCATTACCGCGGGCAAATTCAAGGAGTTCCTTGGTAGGGATTACAAGACGGAAGTAAGTTATCTAGGTTAGCGCGTCATTACCACCCGATTTGTAAGTTGATTTTCATAGTGCATTTCTTCCCTAGCCGTTGAAACCCGAAGGGTTCTTCTCGATTACCGCGGGTATCGAGTTTTTCCTTCATCACTGAAAATTTATATCTTTTTATTATTACTTATTATAATATATATTTTGTAGGATTATTATTATTGTTTGCATTTAGAAATAAATATTTATTACGTGTATTGAATATTTAAATTTTTACTACTTCCACTATTATTGCACAGGGTCGAAACATTGTTGTATAATTTGGGATAAAAAGTCATTTTTCAAACGACTTTAAATATGCTTAAAAATAATTAAGAATTAAGTAGATAATAATTAGATCTCAAGATCGGGGACGTGTAAGTGAACGTCTTGAACAATATGCTATTAAATCAGGCTCCGCATCCCCAATCTCTCACCTCATTGAATTGGATGAATTGAGATATAGCAATGAAAGTGTAATAATTTAACGCAGTCAGCCAGTGGCAAGTTTAATCTTTAAATATGCATGAGTCGGTCGACATATCGACCAAATATCAAGTGTAACAGTAATATTTTAAATATCGGACAATATATCACGATATATTACCAATATAAGAACATATTATAATATTATTATGATATCCAAAAATTTAACATCAGAAAGCTCCGATTTCAATACGTATTGGCTAATATTTCAAACCCTAACCAATATTTTCACCTATGGAGAAATGTTTTGGAGATATCCAATAACCACCCTTGAGATATCAATATATTTTGTGGAAGTGTAAACATGCATAGATCAATAGTTTTAGGATATTTTTGGAATAATATAATCAATCAAGGTTAAATTTATAAATTGACAAAAAGGTCTTCAAAAATATAAATAAATGATGAAAGACATACCTTCCATTAAAGAGGAGAACATGGACGACCGTGGCAGAGAGAGTCGCAAATCCAAGACCATAAGTCATAGCAAAGAATGTGCTAAGATTTACGGGTCCAAATCTCGCATAAGCTTCCTTATCCAATTGGAACTCTGAATTTACAATACTCCTAATATTGTATCTCATTCCATTCGACATAAAAAGGTGTTGAGAATATATCGGATAAGTCTTGGCATTGTATACATTTAACCAATAAGCCATCGGTACGATCACATACATGAAAATGACAAATCCCGCAGCTACGTTGGCAGTAGCAAACCACGGACTCGCAAGAGGGCTCCCAAGGTAAGATGAAATTGTGCTCCATTCTATAGCAAATGCACCGATCCCTAGCCCATTTTGGCCCGAACCGAGCTGTTGCATTCTAACCGATTTGGAAGCGGTCCAGCAAAGCCAAGAAATGCTCGCTATCATAGTGAATAGATAACCGGGAAAGAGATAGTAAGCAGCACTGGTGACTAAGACAAGGATGAAGAACTGGGTTCGACTTACACTGCCTTTGGCTCGCTTTTCTTTCTCGTGGAGTGCCCTGAAACAATACTTAATGAGAAGAATAGAAATGGGCTATCAAAATATTTCAAGCTAAATGGAAAAAAAATGTTTCAGGAAATGATTGGGACACTCTTGAGCAGTAGAATGAGAAGGCATTCATTCTTCAGTTCATTTCAGAAAATTGCATCACTTCTTTTATTTTGATAGTTTCTACAAGTCGATAAATTTTATCTATTTGCATAAGTACCTATTACATTTTGTTCTGCAATATTGAGAACCAACATCAATTACTCAGTGTAGGTACAAAATAATCCTTTTAACAAAAAAGTCAATACACAATATGAGTAAGAAGGAAATCTAATACTTGAGTCCACATCCATGGTACTAATTTACAAGATATATATACCATTTATTCTTATGTAGATGGATGGATCAGATGACACATTACCTAATAATGTCTAAATAATGTCTACCTTACATCACTCAGATGGATAACTATGGTAATGGCATGCATACCTGAATAATGAGACTTGAACCATATTGCCAGGCCACCACATTTCTGCCGGCTCAACAAGATATTTTCGAAAAATACCAGCCCATCCGAAGCCGAGTATCTAAATTTTGTACCAAAGTCATCAATAAATGAACTTGAAATATTCAAATGAGGAAGTAATTCTTGGAGGCATGAGACAAGATAGGTGCAAAATATTTTGACAGAAGGAAGAAATTTATGATGTAATTTGAAGACAAACTTTGCATTGCATTTGTTTGAATGAATTACAACTTTTGTTTACATCACTAATTATAAGTAAATAATAAAGAATAGGGAGAGATCATAGAGACAATTTCATGCTTCCTTGAATAAAGGAAAACTATGAGACACCTTGAAACTTGGTGTCTCGCCACCACAAATTACTTAACAGTAATCAACTATAGATTCATATTTGGAGCAATAATTTAAGTTGGTCAAATGATTATGACTAAAGGTACCCAAAATTACGAAACAAAAATTCCATTTCAATATCCATCATCTGCCAAGCATACTAGAAAAATCTAAAGTGGTGATGTAAAGCCTGAGGTACTCAAATTGTGAGTTTTGTGTATAGGCAGACTACTACATTTGCAATGAGGTGGTTTGATGGTTTGAACCCATAAATTCAGGCAGTCTCGATAGGCAAGCAGTGATTCAAATGGAAGCAGTAAGTTCCTGAAAATTAAGCAGAGGCATTGTTGAACATTTATTGAGCAACTTAAGCAGGCCGTAGGCCAATATTGATTTAAATCTCTGGTAAGGTAACTTGTTGCAGCCCTGCCCATACTCTAATGCCTAATCCTCTCTAAACATCATCCAAAAAATATAGGATAGTACAAATTTTGAAAAATATTAATAATAATAAGAGCCCTGCAGAACTGACAATGGGATGGCAGGAAAACCGTAGTCATCATTTGGTGCTAATGTAAGCCATGCTTACCATTTTGGTTAAAAAGAAGCGAAAATATGAGTGCTGTTAAGATGTTTCCATATTTTAGGCTTCCAGTTGAACCTGATGGTCAAGATTGAAAGTTGGATAAATTAATTGTGAAAATCAAGTGATTTAAATGACTATTCAACATCGACTTTTCATCCATCTAACTTCTTATCCTAGTTATTAAGTTTGCGAGGAGCCTAAAGTATAGAAAGACCTCAACAACGCCCATTTGTGAAAAGCAGAATTAAATGATGTGAAGCTGGAAAAAGGATAAGCAACATTTGTTAGTATGCACAGATGGCAAGTGTGGCATTCGATTCCTCTCTCTGTGCGTCTGGTTTTAACAACTTTATAGTCTTTTTAGGCAAAGTCATAATTTTACTCCAAACCCCTCATGCAGGATTAGAGAATAGGAAGATGAGATTCTCCATTGAGAAAAAAACATAGGAGAAAGGATGAAACAAGCTAGAAATGATTTACCACTAATCTTCAATTCTCTTCCTCTCATTATCTCAAACAAATTGAGTATTAAAATTCTGCTTCATAATGCCTTCACATACAAGCTTATGGAGCATGATAAATTCCAAAGCGCAACAAATCAAAGCATATCGACAGATTTGTGAAAAATATCCATTGTCATGGTTCAATCATTGACTTCCTTCATGAGAAAATAAACTCTTAATCGGAGTAAAATCACGATGAGAAACACTCGGTTTTGACAACACAAATACTCAAGTTTGAAGAAGATGCTCCCGAATTCCATATCCGCTCTGCAACTTCATCTACCCCTAAAATGGTGGGGCATGGGCAGATGAACTGAGGTGGAAGATGGGACAGTCAATAATAAAAGGTAACCACTTACCACATGGATGGTTTAGACAACCACATGGGTTGTTAAGGAAACCATCCATCTTATTTGGGTCGGGTCGACCTATCATGATGCCCACCCGATCTATATTGCAACAAGCATAGATATCAAAATCAAGGAACAAAACAAATTCAAGAAATCATGCATTTACGCTATAAAGAGGATCATTCTCAAGATAGTCAGTCACCCAAACTCATCAAACAGAGCCTAAAAATTATACACCCATTTAACTTCAATAATTAAGGGGATCAGGGGAAGATTAACAAATCAAGTCAGTTTGAGTGGCATATATAATCAACAAAACCGTACCAGAAAATTCAGAATCCAAAAAATCAGTTATTCATCATTGTTTATAAGGTGAAGTACTTCAAATTTTCCTAACATATTTAGCTATTTATTGAAATCATCAAAAGTAGTTTGAAAGGAAAAAGTTACTTTATAAAGGCAGATTTACAAGTTCGTTATATTTTTTCTTTTTTTCTTTGAATTTCGGATTGCTGATTTCAGCTTTGAGACAGATATCAAAAGACCCTTCAACATATTATTTTTATATTCACATTTTTGACACGCGTATACAAAAATATACCCTGTCGTTTGGTTTGCAAGTTCAACAATGGATCTAGATGTACCACTTACAAATAATTTCGCATTATATTTTCTGAGATGATATGATAAATCAACGATGCATCACAATTAATGGGACTATGGAATTTCATGTGAGGAAATGGAGACAGAAAAAGAAGAAAATCCGAGAGGTAAACAGGAAGAAGATGAACTAAGGAGAGATTTAATGGGAAAGAGAAGCTGACCTGAGTGGTAACCATGACAACCACGGCCGGAAGAAAAGCGAGCGGCCTCTTGTACAGAAGCTTAACGGCAGTCAAAATATGAGTAGCATAAACAGTACCCGCACCCGAATTAGCAAATATGGTGATCAATACATGCTCCTTAATATTAAACGGACCCGGGTTCAAGCTAAACTCCCACTTAGTACCCTTAAAGAAGACCCGCTTCGTAATGGTCCGGGCCATGAAATGCCCGAGAGGAACCACGGCAATCTGGGCAGAAATGGAGCTAATTCTCATGGGGTTTGCACGGTACCACATGAACTGGTTAACGAACGACAGCAAGATGCAAGAAGCCAATCCGAGAACCCACATCCGGAATGTGACTACCGGCAGGGTCGGATCATCTGTTTTGGGCACCGTGAGATCTACTTGCTTAACCGGGCATGGATCTTCTGTTGGATCGCCAGTTTTTGGGTCTAAAGATATCTCCGCCATGGCTGCCTTGTTATTCTATCCCCTTTCTCAGAGCGAGGTAGAAGACGACGCAGATGTGGGTGCCTAGTGAGGATATGGTATCCAAGGGCGTGAAAATTTTCAATATAAAACAATTTTCGTTTTGTCTTTTGTGGGTTGTATTGAATTTTATTTTTTTTGGAGGAGGTGAGATTCCGAAATTGATTCTAGACATTATGGAGATTCTTGGCGGCGCGCTTTTCAAACAGCCCCACCATTAAAGACAACTTTCAGACTGGATTATGACGATTTAGCTACCTGCATTTGCCATCCTTTATTTACATTAGAAATGAGTGGATCCAAACCCACGATTCACTGTTAAATCCTTTTTCATACCCCCCAAAAAAAAATCCCACGATTCAAAATAAAATTGTGAATATAATTTGGCAAAAATTATATGGAAATTTTAACTTGAAATTTGTTCTCCATTCCACGTGCAGATAAAAAAAAAGCTCAAAAAATGGCACGTGATAAAAATTGGTTACACTACGTGATTGTTGCGTCCGTGCGTTCCAGCCGTGTATCTATCAAAGCACGAGCGGCCTTGTGCATTCGTAGACGGACGGAAACGGGCAACACAAAATAAGTCATGAATGAATTGCGAAAAAGAAGTACGAGGATACACAGAATACGCTCGATTTACGTGGAAAACCCCGTTGTGTAAGAAGGGGTAAAAACCATAACAACGGATGAAAAGTCCGAGAGGTTTCACTATTACGATGAAGGAATACCACGGGAGCTGTGGACCGATTTGTCTCCACAGTAGGTTACAGCGTGAGAAGTCTTGCCTCTTTTTTCTCTCACTTTTCCTCTTTGCCTTTTCTCTTTTCTCTCGAGAATTCTTCACCAAGTATGTTCAAATAGAAATTTCTGAAATCCCCTCTTTACTGCCTGAAAGGGGGTATTTATAAGAGGAAATTATTCCGTTAAAATGGGGACACATGGCACTGGCGTGTCTGGGTCGCCTGCCACCGACTCTGCAGGTGCGGTGTGATTGGGACACCTGTTACAGTCTGCAGATATAGCGTGCAGTGGCGCCTACTCTGCAGGTACGGAGTGTCAGAGACGCCAGCCTTGCGTATCCGGCATGTCAGAAGCCGTTGGATCTTTCATGGCAGCGCGTGCTCTGCGAGTCATCTGAGCTGGCATCCTCGGTCATTTTGATTCCTTATCCTGTAGGCGCGGGAATGTTGAAGCCGTCCTCGTCTGTCGAAAGCCCTGTGCATCCTTTACTCGTTGCACTAGGTTCTCGGACGTTTCTTCTGGTAAGGTCCTCGCGACTTGGGTCAAAATGTCCTCTCGGACTGCCATTGCCATTCGGGGCTTCTTAGTTTAAATCCGCGGGCACTTGGGACCAACTGAGTCTTTTGGGTCAAGTTGGGCTTGTAGGCCTCTTGGGTCAACTTATCCTCATAATCCTCTAGGCCCGCAATCATGATTTTGGGCCTTGGGTTCCAGGACCATCACGAGCCCCCCGTATCAAATGGTTCAAGGACTCAGCTGTTTGACATGCCTTGCGAGCACCCCTTTATTACGACAATTCGCGGCCTCCATTTTCTGCTGATGTAAATTGCCTTTGTGCATCCGAGATCTTTTTATGAGTCCGAGATCTGTCTTTTGCCACCGTTTCGTTTCTCTGCGGAGCGTTAAATGCAATGCCTGATTGAAGTGGCGTCGCCTCGAGAAGCCCAAAGTCCACGCCCGTTCACTGCGTATGGGATATTGATGCGTGGCAAGGTCATAATGAGGGCACTTGTTTTGTGTTCGAATTTTCCTTTAAGTTCCCTCTTTCGTCCTCATTCTTTCCCTCCTTCTCTCCGTTTCTTCAGCGCTTGCTGAAATCCTTTTTCCTCGTCAAGCTTTCCCTTCCTGCTACCATGGCTCCCGATGTTAAAGAAATAGCCTCCTCTCTCTCTCTTCAAGACCTTGAGCAGATCCGGATGAAGTACAGCATTCCGGAGTCTTTTGCGATGGTAGTTCCAAGGGCCACCGAGAGGGCTTGCAGTCCCCCGGTTGGCTTCATAGCTATATACGAGGTTCACCTTAAAGGTGAACTTCATTTCCCTGTTCCACTGGAGCTCTACCACCTGATGAGGGATTTGGCTGTTGTGATGACCCGAGTTCCTGAATATGATAATTTGAAAGGTAGATAAGTTAAAATAGACGAATTGTGTTCAAAAGGTGCGGGAGGAATGGATTGGAAAGCTCAAAGAACCGGAATTAGTAAATCGGAAACCGAAATTGTAAGCGGTGAAATGTTGATTCATTGACAAGATTCGGGTTTTAAATTGTGATAATCATGACTTATTAAGGTTATATAATCAAAAATAAGGGCCAAGGATGTGAAGGATTGGGTTAGAATGGTCAAAACGGCTCCCGAACAGCGAAAACGCGACGTAGGCTTGCTGCAGGCTTGCCGCGGGCTAGACCAGCGCCCTCCGCACGCTCAAGCCCTCCTATCAGGCGCCAAAACCAGTGGCGTACCCGAAGCCCTTCGCCCGCTGGCTGCTCGATCTCCGCTCGAGCGGCGGACTGCCCAAAGCTTTGCTGCCTGCTGGCCGCTCGAGCTCCGCTCGAGCGGCTGCGCGATATATAAAAACGCACGCACAGCTCTCCCCTCCTCATTTTACGCGATTCTACGGTTCTAAAGAGAGAGAGAGGACGACGAACAAAAGAGAGAAAGGATGAGATCGAGGCCATGAAGTCCGAATCCGGTTTCGAGCCCGTTAGAGAAATCGTAGAGCATGACGAGGCAAATAAATCTATACCGTTTTTTCTTCCGTTTCTGTTGATTTTCATCCGATCCCCTTCGGGTATTTTGCTCGATACCCAACCCTATGTATATCATTACAATGCCCATAGTCTAATTGTGTATATATGTGAAAATCATCATCCGATTCGTTGTTTACGTACCGTTATGCGCATCCGAAACCCTCACCCACGCGCGTGTACTGTTCATGCGCAATCGGGTGGATTCCGGCCTTTAATTTTTGGGGCTTTTGCATGAATTAGGACTAGAATATGATTACCCAAATCCCCCATAAGTTAATTTATCGGTTAGGTACCCGATTTGGTGGAATTTCGTGAAATTCCGTTCGTGAAACCCTAACCCTACGCCCGGGTGTTTTCGGGCTTCGATTTTTGGGGCTTTTGATTTATTTGGGACTAGATTATGATTATACATGACTTGGGTAAGTTAATTTACCGGTTGGGTATCCGAAATTGTGGAACTTAATGGAAATTCGTTCGCGAAGCCCTTGACCCGCGCCCGGATACCGTTTGAGCTTCTATTTAGAGTTAAATGTATAAATTGACTTGGGATTATAGTTATCCATGGCTTGGGTTCGATAGATTACTTGTTGGATGTTCGAAATTCCGAGAATTAATCGATTTGTGTATATGTGCACAATTCGCGGGTATTGTTCACCCGAGAACTTCAGACAACGTTTTGTGTAGTGTTTCCATGTTTAAATGCCGATTCAGTGATATGTATTTGTATAGATCCAATTGTTCAATTTGAAAGTTTCGGCACGCTCAATTTCGAAGGATTTCATATTCGGAGGCTCTTTAAGCTAATCAGCCCCTTCCGGAGAGAAAGGAAGTTAAGGTACGATGATATACACGAAGAGGAAGAAAAGGGGAGAAATTACTTGTTCCAATCGACACTCCGGGTAAAAGAACAACGGTAGATCAGGCCAGGCAAGTGTACTTCGGACGCTGTTTTTCATTGTATTGATTTCTCATGCTTTAAAACCATTGAAAATGCTCTAAAATGTTGATGTTGCATGATTGAAGTACATGAAGCATGCTTCCTTCAATTAATCGGTTGGATTTTATATTTATCCATGTTTATTACAAGATCTAGCTCCGATTTCGTAAATAAGCATGAGAATAGTGTTCGATTTGCCTCGGAAAGCATTTGATGAAACCCTAGCTCGAAAATGTTGCGAAGATTGAGTAAATTGCATGATTTAATGTATATGTATGGAATTTATGGCATTAATTTCATGAATAAGCATGTGTTAGAGAACGATTTGAGTCCGACGATTTTGGCGAAGCCCTATGTACGAAAATAAAGAGGTTTTGATGAGCTTTAACCGTAGCTTCTGTTATATGAAAGTTAATTGACATCGAAATGAAGCTTCCCGTATTGTTTGTTTTTGAAAATATGTACAAACTTATACTGACAAAATTTCCATGTAAATTTAAAGGAGAGCTGAAAGTATATTGTGAAAGTTTTATTTCGAAAATAAAATTTTCGATAAAGAAATAATTTCCGTACAGTTATTTTGGGACCCGAGACTGACTATAGTCTAGGTAAGTTCTTGGGTGAGGCCTTAGAATTTACAGTGGTAATCGAGGATAGCTCTGTCCATGGAGCGATTCATGGTCCGCCCTGTCCTCAAGGGCGTTAAGCCAGGAGGAACATAGGCCGACCTTCGGGTGGCACACAGTACAGATATCCCTCGGGATGGGATATATATGATATGATATGACATGATAGGCCTTGGATTGTGTGGACTGAACACAATCTATCCTCGATCATTCGCCCCTTCCGCTAGTAGGGTACACTGGCAGGGTCTGAAATTGTTAAAGTATGTCACAGTAAAAGTTAAAAACGTATTGTACAGTCAAAAGATGATGGAGTATCATCTGATAAAAAGATGACAATGAAACGTATACAGTGAAAAGATGACAATGAAACGTATACAGCGAAAAGATGACAATGAAACGTATACAGTGAAAAGATGACAATAAACAGTATAGAGTATTGTTTTCAGTTTTACCATGCATCAGTAAAGTTTATAGTTACTGTTTTATAGTCTATAGTGTAATGTTTTATAAAGTATGAGGTTTAATATCGTTATAGTATGTCCTTATTTTGTAGATAATGTTTGATTAAACACTCTGGTTTTGCATGGTTATATGATTGTTTGGGCATAATTATTTTACAGTTCACATGCATGTACCTTGTTGGGCCTCGACTCACTGTTTTAGTATTTTTTTTCCCTCCAGATGAGACAGTAGAGCTACTGCCTGATAAAAAAGAGTAAACAGAGAAGAGTTGCTTGGAGCTATTTTGGAGGAGCCTGTTGATGTAAAGGCTTAGCTAGAAATATGATTTTTATATACTGCTCTTTTGGTCCCTGATGTTATAGAACATGTGAAATGTATGTCTGTAAAAAAAAAAAAAGAAAAAGTTATACTTCTGCAGGTTCTTAGTTACTTCCGCTATATACTCTGGATTTTCTGTGCAGGTCCTAGATGGCATCTCGTCATTTGACTATTAGAATAGTAAATGTTTTATGGATTTGTGCCATGGATGGCACATGTGATCCTGTAGATGATTGTTGTAGAAATTGTGAATGATGGATAGATGTGTGCTTGTTATGGATGATTATTACAGGTTTGTATTTTTGGATTTTCATCCAGTTACAAAGGGAACTCTGCCTAAATTTCTGCAGAAGTCTTGCCTTAATTAGACCGTTAATTATGTTATCCGTTTGACGGAAGCTTTTGAGGATAAAAAAAAAAACCCGTTCCATCATAGCTGTCCCGCTTGATAGGCTCCAGCCTAACGCGGTCAGGTATTTAGTTTCTCTCTACGTATTTGTACGCTGTCATGAGAAAGTTCTTGAGGCGGCCATGGTGAAAGTCATGTTTCTCTTTACTCATAATCTCGACTGGATCACCATGACCCCTCATCCGAAGTTTGCTGTGATGAGTGGAGGAAATCCGGATTCCACAAAGAGGTGGAAGGACAAGTTCTTCTTTCTAGGAGTCGCAGAGGGTTGGGAGGTCTCGCTCGTGTGGGGAAACATGGCAAGCAAGCACTATTCTAATGCCACTGAGGAGGAGAGAGAAATCGTCAAGAAGGTCACGGACTTAGTGATGGCCAACCTTGGCAGCTTTAATATGGGGAAGAAGAACGTTTGGTTGTCGCCTGAAAAATTGGTCGAGGCTAAGTGGATGACATTGTCCGAGGATTCTGCCGCTGCCACTTCGAAGAAGAAGAAGAAGAGATTAAGAAAAAGAGAGGGCTCCCTCATCATTCAGGAACCGTCCGAGAAGCCACAGAAGAGTCCACGGATTGAGGTCTCAAAAGACCCACTGGATATCATCGATGAGTCCTCGCCTGGAGATGACAACATCGTTATTGCCCCCATGGTTAAGAAGGCCATGAGGTTGGTTTCTGGTCCTTCCGTGGAGTCTGGGGCCGCTGCCCCTTCTTCTTCTGGCACCAAGACCCAGCATGTGGTCTCGGTCATTCCTACGGGGTCCCCCGTCCGACGACCCTATTGTTCTTGATGCCTCGGAGGAGGCAGCTTTTGATGTTACTGTGGAGCCTTGCGAGACGGAGGCAACCGTCACCGCTACGGCTGAGGACCTCTTCAACATTCTTTGCGGCAATGAAGCTGAGGTCGCGGTCTCAGAGATCCCGGACGTTGTTGGGGCCTCGGATGTTGCGGAGCCCCCCATTCCTGAAGGTCCTCCATCCGAGGCTGCTTTTGATGTTTTTGCGGCATCCGCGGAGGATCCATTCGTGCCCGAGGCTTCCGGGGAGCGTGGTCCAACTCAAGATCCTGTGATTTCTAAGGTACTTTGCTGTTTTCCCGTTTGCCTTCCTTTCCATTGCCTGTGTCTAAGTGACCTTGGTTCCTCTTGCAGCTTCAAGATCTAATCGGTGGCCTCAGTCAGCTGGTGGGTGAAATTGCTCAGTCTCATTCGAAGGCGGAGTCTTTAAGGGCCGTTCAAGAGGAGAACCAGCGGATGCAGGCAGCGCTTGTTGAGGCCACCGCGAAGAGCAATTCATCTGAGGAAACCCTAAGGCTCTTACAAGTTCAATACGGATTCCTTCGGGTGCAGAATCTTCAGTTGGAGGAGGCGCTGAGGGCGTCGGTGAGGGCCGTGGACATAGTGCCCCTGTTGGAGACCAAGTTTTGGGATGGGATTCATCTGTGCCGCCGACTGATACGGCTTTTGCATCCATGATTCCCCATCGCTATGCTGGATCCGCATAGGGCGGATACCGCACGCCCCAGGGACGTGTATGGTCTTGGAAGGAGGTCATTTCCTGGGTCCCCGCGTCCGAGTTCCTCCAGGGGCCCTCACTCCTCAGATCAGCCGGAGACCTCAAGCCACGCAGGGACCTCTTTATCTCAAGAGGGACAATCTGGGGCCATTCCTCCGCAGGGCCCCACCGAGGCCTAGCTTTCTTTTTTCGTTGTTATGTAACATGCTTGAATAAAAAGGGAATGTTCAAGTTTATCACAAGTGCCCTGTTTTTCATTCTTGACCCTTGGAGTACGCTCATCATAGTGCTAGACAAGTGATCCCGCGTCCAACTGACTCTTTCTTTTTTTTCTCTGTTTTTCTTTTTACCGCTCGGATGCATCCGACTCTTGCATTTACGGCCTCCTGGGCCTCTCGGACGAATCCGAGTTTTGTTTACGACCTCCTGGGCCGCTCGGACAAATCCGAGTTTTGTTTACAACCTCTTGGGCCGCTCAGACTAATCAGAGTTTTGTTTACGACCTCTTGAGCTGCTCGGACGAATCCGAGTTTTGTTTACGACCTCTTAGGCCGCTCGGACGAATCCGAGTTTTGTTTACGACCTCTTAGGCTGCTCGAACGAATCTGAGTTTTGTTTACGACCTCTTGGGCCACTCGGACGAATCTGAGTTTTGTTTACGACCTCTGGGGCCACTCGGACGAATCCGAGTTTTGTTAGTGGCAGGTGACCCGCCTATCACTGGTAGTATCTCCTGAGGTGAGTAGCATTCCAAGTTCAGGGTACCAGCTTGCCCTCCTAGGTGCACAGTTTGTAAGCCCCTCCTCAAAGGACGGCGGAGACTAAAAACGGCCCTTCCTAATTTCGCGAGAGCTTGTTTCTACCGGTGTTCTTTTCTGTAACTTCCACGCTCCTTAGCACTAGATCTCCAATCTCGAACTGTCGCGCCTTTACCTTCTTGTTGTAATAGCGGGCCACTCGTTGCTGATAGGCCGCTATCCTAAGCCTTTCCTGATCACGAACCTCCTCGAGCGCGTCGAGGCTTTTCCGGACCCTCTTGCTGTTGTCCGTCGTGCTGAAGTATCTAACCCGAGGGCTAATGAGGCCTACTACTATTGGAATGACGCTTCGACCCCGTAGCAGAGACTGAAAGGGGTCTCTCTTGTAGGCTCTCTGGGCGTTGTTGTGTATGACCAGAGGACCGAGGGCAGCTCATGTACCCATG
Source organism: Nepenthes mirabilis (assembly GCA_025585075.1). NCBI lineage: Eukaryota > Viridiplantae > Streptophyta > Magnoliopsida > Caryophyllales > Nepenthaceae > Nepenthes > Nepenthes mirabilis. The sequence goes on from JAODPA010149892.1 coordinate 25,911, forward strand.
AGCCCTCAGAACACTCTAGCTTGGTCATCAGCCCATGCAGGATCGTGCGGTTCGTTACCTCCACCTGTCTGTTGGCCTGCGGGTATGCTACTGACGTGTGTACCAGGTTGATCATCAAGCTGGTGCAGTATTCAGTGAACCGTTTTTCGGTGAATTGCGTTCCGTTATCGGTCACGATACACCCTGATATTCCAAACCTACATAGGATATTCTGTCGGAGAAACTCCGTCGCATTTTGCTCTGTTATCCTAGCCAATGGCACTGCCTCTACCCATTTAGTGAAATAATCTATTCCGACGATTAGGAATTTCCTCTGTCCGGGAGCGAGGGGAAGTAGTCCGAGGATATTGAGCTCCCATTGGGTGAACGGCCACGGGGATTGTAGCGCCTGGAGATCTGTGTGGGGGCGATGGCTCATGTTGCTGTGAAGTTGGCAGTTTTCGCATTTGCGCACAAAATTCATGGCGTCATACTTCATCGTTTGCCAGTAGTATCCTTATCTCATAAGTTTAAAAGTTAGGTTTTTTCCCCGATGTGGGATCCACATACTCCGAGGTGTACCTCCTGGAGGGCATACTCGGCCTCCTTTAGGGTAAGACACCTTAGATAAGGGGCTGAGAAGCCCCGTCGATACAGCTGGCCGTCTATGATCGTGTACCATCCCGCCATCTTTTTCACCTTCTTGGCTTCGTTTGGATCCTCGGGCAACGAGCCGTCGGATAAATACTTTAGATAAGGAGTCATCCAGGTGCTTCCGTCGGCGACTTGCATTACCTCCTGTTCGAGGTCTTCGACGCTTGACCTACTCAGGACTTCGCGCATTCCCCGAGCGTACTGTTCCGGGTCCCCAAAGCCATGGCCCTTGCAAGCATGTCAGTCTTAGCGTTTTCCTCCCGTGGGATGAGAACAAACTCGGCTGTCTTGAATCCCAGGATCATGCCTTTAACCTTGGAGAGGTATTTGGACAACTGTGCATTATTAACATCGAAACTTTCGCGGACCTGATTGACGACCAATTCAGAGTCGCTATAAATGATCAAATCCCTAGACAAGCACTCCTTGGCCAACCGAAGTCCAGCTGACAAGGCTTCGTATTCTGCGACAATGTTTGTGGCTGAGAATCTCAGGGTCAGCGAGTACTTTATCTCCAGCCCCTCGGGCGTACGCAAGACAACGCCAGCTCCGCAGCCATCCTTCATGGAGGAGCCGTCCACGTGCAGGGTCCAAGTTGACGCCTGCTGAATTCATCCTTGTCAGTTTGGTTCCCGTCATCATTGGACAATGCCGTTATCTCGACAAGGAAGTCCGCGAGCGCCTATCCCTTTAAGGATGGTCTCGGACGGAACTCTATATCAAATTCTCTCAATTCAATGGCCCACTTGATCAGTTGCCCGGAGATCTCGGGCTTCTATAAGATGGTCCTTAGTGGCTGGTCGGTCAAAACTATTATCCTGTGCGCCTGAAAATATGGTCTGAGCTTCATTGCGGAATAAACCAATGCTAAGGCAACCTTCTCCGTGAGGGGATACCTGGTGTTGGCATCCGCGAGAGTTTTGCTCACATAGTACACGGGCTGCTGCCTTCCATGCCGCTCTCGCACTAGTACCGAGCTTAACGCTGTGTCGGAGACGGAGAGGTACAGGTATAGCTCCTCATCCTGCTGGGGAGAAGCTAAAGGGGTGGGCTCGAGAGGTAACTCTTGAGTCCTCAGAATGCGTCCTTGCAGTCGTCACTCCATCGGAAGCCCCGGGACTCCATCCCCCTTAGGGCTTTGAAGAACGGCAGGTGCTTCTCGACCGATTTTGCCGGGAAACGAGAGAGGGCGGCCACAAGGCCGGTAAGCTGCTAGACTTCCTTTACCGTCTGCGGAGATCGCATGTCCAGAATCGCTTGGATCTTTTTCAGGTTTGCCTCGATTTTCCGATGCGAGACAATATAACCTAAGAATTTTCCCGATGCGACACCAAATGTACACTTACTTGGATTGAGCTTCATTTCGTGAGACCTAAGCACATGGAAGGTTTTGGCCAAATCCCTGACATGATCGCTGCTTGCCCTGCTCTTGACGAGCATGTCGTCAACGTATACTTTCACGTTCCTACATATCTGGTCCTTGAACATCTTGTTCGCAAGCCGTTGATAGGTTGCCCCCTCATTCTTGAGGCCAAAAGGTATCACGCAGTATGTCTCTTGGTCTGTCATAAATGACGTGTGCTCCTCGTCATCGGGACTCATTCTGATCTGGTTGTAACCTGAGTATGCATCCATGAAGCTTAAGAGTTCGTGGCCGAACGTCGAATCCACAAGTTGGTCGATTCTGGGTAGGGGAAACTGTCCTTGGGGCATGCCTTGTTGAGGTCGGTGAAGTCCATGCACATCCTCCACTTCCCATTACTCTTCCTTACTATGACAACATTAGCTAGCCAGTCCAGGTACTACACTTCTCGGACGAATCCGGCGTCCAGGAGTTTCTTGACTTCCTCACAGACGGCCACTAACTTTTCGGTGGAGTAGTTCCTGCGCTTTTGTCTGACTGGTTTGTACCGAGGATCGATGCCTTGCTTGTGAACAATGATCTCAGAAGAGATCCCGGACATGTCACTAGGTGACCATGCGAACACGTCTGAATTTTCTCATAGGAAGCTGGTGAGCTGCTCCGTGACAGTCTCTGGGAGTGAACTCTCTATCTGGACATATTTTTTTGGATCCGCTGGGTCTAGGGAGACTCGGACGGTAGGCTCTCCAGGCTGAGCATCCTACAACGTGGCCTCATCCCTGAGGTCGAGGTCTTCCATTGGTTGTGAAAGTGTTACTTGTGTGGTCTGCGCTAAGTAACACACTCGCCCCGTGGATTGATCCCCGAGAACTTCTCCTATTCCACACGGAGTGGAAAACTTCATCTTAAAATGCAGGATGGATGTCACCGCACTGAATGCAGCCAAACAAGGCCATCCGAGGATGGCGTTATAGACCTAGGGCAGGTCCACAACTGGAAGGTGAGGACCTTGGACGCAGTCCTCGGGTGCGTTCCCAGGGTTACCTCCAACTGGATGATACCCTGAACAGGCACTGACTCATTGTCCAGCACGTAGAGTGGCCCTTCTGGCGCCTTCATTCGATTTTTCTTAAGTCCTAGTTTGAAGTAGGCATCAAGGTACAGCAAATTCTGAGAGCTTCCATTATTAACAAATACTCGTTTTATCTGGTAGTCATTTGCTCTATCAGAAACGAGTACAGTTACAACCAGGGGGTCGGAGTGAGGAGATGTTACATGATCCAAGTCTCCATTACTAAAGCAAATAACGTCGTCTTCACTCCTAAGCCCCGTCCTCGGCCTCTTTGCTGTCGCGAGCTCGCGCCCATCTCCTCCTGCTGGCCGGCTCGATATTATGTTCACGACCCCCGCGGCCACTCGATTCCTAGGGGGTTCAGCTTCACTGTCGCCCGCTGTTCCGGAAGTTTGCACAGGTCTCTGAAGGAAACGGTTAAGGTGTCCCCTCTTGATCAGCTCTTCTATTTCCTTCTGCAGGATCCTACAATCTTCCGTGCTGTGACCCCCGGAGCGGTGGTAGTCACAGTATTTCGTTTGATCCCCACCCTCCGGGTTCTTCAGCGGCTTGGGCCATTTCAGGATCTTTTCCCCCCGAATTTGCATCAGGACGTCGGTGCGGGTGTCATTCAGCTGCGTAAAGTGCGCAAGCCGCGGCTCTCTCTGGGTGCTCTGCTCGACCTTGTGCTGCTTCTTTGCTGCCTGGGGACCCTGATAGTCCCCGGCCTTCCTCTTGCCCTCAGCCGCCTTCTGATGAGGGTGCCCTCTCTAGCCTTTTGGCGTCATTCGCCTCTTCCGCCGCGATATAAGCTCTGGCCACGATCTCGACTTCTATGAATGTCTGGGGACCCCTGTGGATGAGGTGCTTGAAGAATGCACCTCCTTCTAAGGCGGAGAGGAAAGCGTCTAGCTTTACCTCGTCGGTCAATCTTGGGATTTGCCTAGCCTCTGCGACAAATCGGGCCAGGAATCCCCTCAAACTTTTCTTGGCACCCTGCTTAATCCGCGTGAGGTACCAGGGTTGCTTCTTCACCCTCCTACTGTAGGCAAACTGAGACAGGAAGGCCACCGCCAAGTCTCCGAAGTCGCGGATGGAATCCGCCGGCATCCCATAGAACCACATCCTCACGTCCCCTCTCAGAGTCAAAGGGAAATACTGGCACATGGTGGTCTCTTTCAGGCCCTGCAGGCTTAGGTGTTCCCATAAATAGTTGAGGTGGTCCATGGGATCAAAACTGCCATCGTAGGCCTCCAGATTGAGCATTTTGAACTTAGAGGGGAGTGCTCTTGTTCTAATCTCCTTAGAGAATGGGGATTGGAGTGCATTAGCTCCTCCCCCACTGCTCTCTCCAAGGATCTGGTTCCATCCTCTCTCCATCCTCTCTTCCACTTGAGGTGGTGCAACCGCCTTCTTTTCGTTGAGGTAATGCCTCAACTCGTAGGGCACCTGAACTGGACGGCGCTCGGGGGCTGTGTGGGCTCCCCGTGGGGGAGCGTCTCGCTAAACCGCCTCCTGGTTGCTGCGCTCGCGACGGTTCCGCTGGGTTCCAGAATGGCGCCTCTCGGGGCTCTCTTCTCAAACCCGAGGATTCGGTTGACCTTCAAGCCTCCATGGGGCTCTGCTGCTAGAGGCCACCTGGGTCCTCGGGTTTTCACGTCGACTGGGCGGCTTCTCACAACGATCTCCTTCCTTATCCCTGCCCTGTGACGCTTCAGCCAGGGAGGCCCTGTCGGGAGCCCCCCTCAACTGCTCATTGATCTTAGAGTAGAGCGTGGTGAAGGCTTGGGACATGCCTTCTATTCTGGCCGTCAATGCCCTAACCACAGGATCAGGGTGATTCTCCACCCCAACGCAAGGGTCGGGGCCGCTATTGCGCGAGGCGACCTCCTTAGCGGGCGGACTCGCCTGTGCCGTCGTGTTTACCATTCTGGCTTTTGGAGTCGAAGTCATTGCAGTGTTCGCGTACTTTTGAAAGATGTGAAAAGCAGACTTTCAGTCGCTTCTCACAAATGGCGCCAATATTGCATCCGTGCGTTCTATCCATCTATCTATCGAAGCACGAGCGGCCTTGTGCTTTCGTGAACGGACGAAAACAGGCAACACAAAGTAAGCCGTGAATAAACTGCGAAAAAGAAGTACGAGGACACACAGAATACGCTCAATTTACGTGGAAAACCCCGTTATACAAGAAGGGATAAAAACCACGAAAACGGACAAAAAGCCCGAGAGGTTTCACTATTACGGTGAAGGAATATCACGGGAGCTATGGAGCTATTTGTCTCCACAGTGGGTTATAGCGTGAGAAGTCTTGCTTCTTTTTTCTCTCACTTTTCCTCTTTGCTTTTTCTCTTTTCTCTCGAGAATTCTTCACCAAGTATGCTCAAATAGAAATTTCTGGAATCCCCTCTTTACTGCTTGAAAGGGGGTATTTATAAGAGAAAATTATTCCGTTAAAATGGGGACACGTGTCACTAGCGTGTCTGGGTCGCCTGCCACCGACTCTGCAGGTGCGGTGTGACAGGGATACCTGTCACAGTCTGTAGATACGGCGTGCAGGGGCGCCTACTCGGCAGGTACGGAGTGTCAGAGACGCCAGCCTTGCGTATCCGGCGTGTCAGAAGCCGTTGGATCTTTCATGGCAGCGCGTGCTCTGCAAGTCATCTGAGCTGGCATCCTCGGTCATTTTGATTCCTTATCCTGTAGGCACGGAAATGTTGAAGCCGTCCTCGTCTGTCGAAAGCCCTGTGCATCCTTTGCTCGTTGCACTGGGTTCTCGGACATTTCTTCTGGTAAGGTCCTCGCGACTTGGGTCAAAATGTCCTCTCGGACTGCCATTGCCATTCGGGGCTTCTTAGTTTAAATCCGCAGGCGCTTGGGACCAACTAAGTCTTTTGGGCCAAGTTGGGCTTGTGGGCCTCTTGGGTCAACTTATCCTTATGATCCTCTAGGCCCGCAATCACGATTTTGGGCCTTGGATTCCAGGACCCATCAGTGATATTAATTAATATTATTATCTGTTTTCAAGTAATATTAACAATGTATCATAAAATTTTAATTTAATTCATGAGTAAATGTTATTGTTGTTTTTTTTAATGTTGGAAAATAGGTTATATTACTTGATATTAAAAATTAAAACATTCAGCAGAAAGGACATGCATGCACAGATAAATACAAATCAGGTAGTTAAATTAACATATATGTATATTAAAATCTGCAAATATAAACAAAACTTTTCAAGTACAAAAACAGATCAAAGATAGGATATAAGGATACTTACCTCAACCTCCTACTAAGTACATCTGACAAAATGATACTCCAAACCTCCACTTCCCTTCTTCTTCTCTCCTCTATCTCCTTCTCTCTCTCTCTCTCTCCTCTCTTTCTTCTCCCACTCAAATGCCCAAACAGTGCACCGTTGCTACTTATATAGGGCCAACAGCACTTGAGCGCTGCTGAGGCACGCCTCAAGCGCCACCCAATCGGGATTCAGCGCTCAGGTACCACGCGGCCTACTTTGAATTCCTTCAAAATACCACAATATACAATTAATTTTGACATACCCTATTTATCCAAAGTAACATATATTTTCAAATTAAATCAAATAGGAACCGAGTATTACATACATCGTCTCAGCATAATCTTCTTGTGTGCTAGGTTACTCCAACTGTTCACTTATACATATGATGTGCCTATGTTAGACGCTTATCAATTGACCAATTCCAAAATGGACCTCTATATTTGCGTGCAGCAATGCAAATATGAATTGTAATGAATAAGTTACTAAATCTTGAAAGATATGGCTATGTGGGAATAAAATTGTCTTCGGGTAGCCAGAAAAAATTATGTTACGATATAGAATGTTCATTCAGAAATTTTCCAACTCAATTGCTTATGATGGAATCATCAAATATTTGACCTTTTTTAAACTTTGTCTAACTTACTAGAGTCTTAGAACACAAAGATAAGATGTGTATAAACAAAATATCTGGCAACAAGATGTCCAACAAGGTGTTGAAATTTGAGCAACTTGTCTTCCTTGCTTTCTGGAATGCTCTGTTTTTCCCACACTTTTTGATGCACCTGTCTAAACCAGTGAACTTGGCCAAAGTAGCACTGACTATGTCTGAGATCAGTTCTTCCAAACTCAGTCGCTTTTAATAAGCTTAACACATTTTATTATTGCCTATAGATCTAGCTATAGGCAATAAGTTCTTAGAAATCATGAACAAATTCATAATATGGCATTCCTGCTGCCTTGTCTATATTGTCATAAAATAAGTTTCCATGTGACTATAAGCGACGCACTGATGTCAAAGTAAATCAATGGGAAGAACAGTGTCAATGTAAATTGTTCCACGCTAACGTTGGGTTAATACTTGACTGTATTTTCTGCCTCCTTTTTGCCTTGCTTCCACATTTCAGCTATTGAAATTTTCAACTCCATAAGTTTCATTTCATATGTATACCAATCATATGAAACACCAACCCCTCAAAGTATAGATAAAAATATCAATTGATATATATTGAAATTGAATTTCTAACACCAATATTTTCTAATGACATCATAATATTATAATATTTTATCATCCTGAATAAAAACATCAATATTGAATATATTAATATATTGACCAAATATCAGGTGTATCGGTAATATTTTGAATATCAAATGATATATTATGATATATTACTAATATGATAACATATCATGGTATTATTACAATATCAGAAAATATCAATATTGAGAGGCTTCAATTTCAATACATATTGGCTGATATTTCTAATACCAACCAATATTTTCACCTATGAAGAAATGTTTTGGAGATATCCAATGACCACCCTTGAGATATCCATATGTTTTGTGGAAGTGTAAACATGCATAGATCAATAGTTTTAGGATTTTTTTGAATAATATAACCTATCAAGGTTAAATTTATAAATTGAATAAAAAGTCTTCGAAAATATCAAGGAATGACGAAAGACGTACCTTCCATTAAAGAGGAGGACATGGACGGACCATGGCAGGGAGAGTCACAAATCCAATGCCATGAGTCATAGCAAAGAATGTGCTAAGATTTACAGGTCCAAATCTCGCATAAGCTTCCTTATCCAATTGGAACTCCGAATTCACGATGCTCCTGATATTGTATCTCGTTCCATTTGACATGAAAAGGTATTGAGAATACATAGGAAAAGTCTTGGCATTGTATATGTTTAACCAGTAAGCCGTCGGTATGATCACATACATGAAAATGACAAATCCCGCAGCTACGTTGGCTGTAGGGAACCACGGACTCACAAGAGGGCTCCCAAGGTAAGATGAAATCGTGTTCCATTCTATGGCAAATGCACCGACCCCAAGCCCATTTTGGCCCGAGCCAAGCTGTTGCATTCTAACCGATTTGGAAGCGGTCCAGCAGAGCCAAGAAATGCTCGCTATCGTAGTGAAGAGATAACCAGGAAAGAGATAGTAAGCGGCACTGGTGACTAAGACGAGGATGAAGAACTGGGTTTGACTTATGCTGCCTCTAGCGCGCTTTTCTTTCTCGTGTAATGCCCTGAAACAATACTTGATGAAAAGAATAGATATGGGCTATCAAAATATTTCATGCTAAATGGATAAAAAATGTTACAATATATGTTTGGGACATTCTTGGGAGATAGAATGAACAGGCATTCATTCCTCAGTTTATTTCAGAAAATTGCATCACTTCTTTCATTTTGATAATTTCTACAAGTCAATAAATTTTATCTATTTGCATAAGTACCTATTACATTGTGTTCTACAATATTGTGGACCATCATCAATAACTTAGTGTAGGTCCAAAATATTCCTTTTAACAAAAAAAAAATAATATACAATATGAGTAAGAAAGAGGTCTTATACTTGAGTTGACATCCATGGTACTAATTTACAAGATATATATACCATTTATTCTTGTGTGGGTAGATGAATTAGATGACATGTTACCTAACAATGTATAAATAATGTCTACCTAATATCACTCAGATGGATAACTATGGTAATGGCATGCATACCTAAATAACGAGACTTGAACCATATTGCCTGGCCACCACATTTCTGTTGGCTCAACAAGATATTTTCGAAAAATACCAGCCCATCCGAAGCCAAGTATCTAAATTTTGTACCAAAGTCATCAATAAATGAACATGAAATATTCAAATGTGGAAGTAATTCTTGGAGGCATGAAATAAGATAGATGCAAAATGTTTTGATAGAAGGAAGAAATGTACGATGTAATTTGAAGACCAACTTTGCATTGCTTTTGTTTGAATGAATAACAACCTTAGTTTACATCACACTAATTATAAGTGAATAATAAAGAATAGAGAGAGATCATATAGGCAATTTCATGCTTCCTTGAATAAAGGAAAACTATGAGACACCTTGAAACTTGGTGTCTTACCACCACAAATTACTTAACAGTAATCAATTATAGATTCATATTTGGAGCAATAATTTAAGTTGGTCAAATGATTATGACTAAAAGTACCCAAATTTACTCAACAAAAATTCTATATCAATTTCCATCACCGGCCAAAATTACTAAACAAAACTCAAATTGTGAGTTTTGTGTAGAGTCATATACAGGCGGAATACTACATTGCAATGAGGTTGTTCGATGATTTGAACCCGTACATTCACGCAGTCTTGACTGGCAAGCAGTGATTCAAATGGAAGCAATAAATTCCTGAAAATTAAGCAAAGACATTGTTGAACATTTACTGAGCAAGTTAAGCAGACCGTAGACCGATAGATTTAAATCTCTGATAATGTAACTAGTTGCAACCCTGCCCATACTCAAATGCCCATTCCTCTCTAAAGATCATCCGAAGATATAGGATAAATACAAATTTAATAATAATAATAACAATAATAAGGGCCCTACAGAAATGATAATGGGATAGCAGGACCAACCGAAGTCATCATCTGGTGCTAGGGTAAGCCTTGCTTACCATTTGGTTAAAAAGATACCAAAATATGAGTGCTGTTAAATATGAGTGCTGTTAAGATCCTTCCATATTTTAGACTCTCAGCTGAACCCAATTGTCAAAATTAAAAGTCAGATAAATTAGTGTTGAAGATCAAATGATTTAGATGGTTATTCGACATTCACTTTTTTTATCTATCAAACTTCTCATTCTAGTCGTTGAGTTTGCAGGGAGTTTAAAATATGAAAAGACTTTAACAGTGCCTATTTGTAAAAAGCAGAATTAAACGATGTGAAGTTGGAGAAAGGATTACCAACATTTGTTAGCGTGCACACACGGCAAGTGTGGCATTTGATTCCTCTCTCTGTACTTCTAGTTTTAACTATTTCATAGTCTTTATAGGCAAAGTCACAATTTTACTCCAAACCCCTCACGCAGGATTAGAGAATAGGAAGGTGAGATTTGTTGGAATTCAACATCTAAATCCATCCGATTTGATAGCAACGGAATATTCGAACCTTCCGGTCATCGTTAGCCATCATTTAGTAGAAATAAGAAATACAAGAAATGCACAATATTTTTTTACGTAGAAACCCCTTCTCAACTAAAAGAAAAAAAATCACGGGATATAAAATCTACCAATAAATCCACTATGTAAAATGGTTATACGAACTCAGAGACAAAATGCAAGCAACCACCCTGGCTACACAAATCCTAGAGACGAAAACTGAAGAACAAAGTACAAGAATACAAAGGCCTCACACTTTGTGTTTCACTCACTACTTTTTCTTTCTTCTACTCTTTTTCTCCTCACTGTGGTGCTCTCTACTCTCTCATTTTACAAATATTGGTGAAACGGCAATCGCCGTTTTACCCCTGCACTCATGCAGCCGGCACACAGTGCCCCTAGTGTTGTCTCCCACACCAACCCGGTATAACCTGCACCTTGGTAGTCTTCACACACCCACACACTGAGTGGTTTTCCTCTCACCACTGGTGCTACCACACCCTTAGTGGTTTTTACATACCACACACTGCCTGAAACTCTTAGTGTCCATATATAGACGTCCTGACTCCATCTAATCCCATCTGCCCAACTGGTCATCTTACAGATAATTGGTATCACGTCTTCACCAGTTCCCGAACTTCCTACAGACCCATGCCCTGCAAGACGATGCATGCTCTACACTGTGCAGACGCGTGCTCTGCAACTCAACTGCCAGCCTGTCGACCAATCCTGAAAAGACATCTGTCCGCTGCTAGCTACCACTTTCCACAATCTTCTAGGCCCATTACTCAGCCGGTCAACTTCTCATTGACCGTCTTTAGCATTCATCCGGTCAACTTTCGTTGACCGTCTTCTACTGCCATTCGGTCAACCTTCTCGTTGATCATCTTCTGTTGCCCATCCGCCATCCAACAGTTCTCATATAACCCTCAAACGATCAACCTCCTGTTGACCGAAATCTATAGTTGGCCATCCGCCGGTCAATCTCCATTGACCATCTACTATTCTCCTCTAGTCAACGTCTCGTTAACCGGAATCAATTTTTCGGGTTTGTTCTCTACAAATCCTCCGATAACAAACCAATTTGTTGGGTTACCCGCAAGGAAGTAACCAGACCTAACAAATTTCTCCTCACGACCTTGTGGGGAATACCTTCGCCTTTACCCGGTGACCGTCATCGCCTGCTTTCCGACAGCTTTTCCTCAATTGCGATCCCGACATTAGCCCCGTCCTTGGCCCTATTAACTCCGCTCTTGGTCCTGTTGCGGCCACCCTTGGCACTGTTGGCTCCGCACTTAGCCCGGTTCAACTCCGCCCTTGGTCCTACACAGCTCCACCATTGACCCTACTCAACTCCGTCCTCGGCCCTACTGATTCCGCTATACTTTTTACAGTTCCATCCAATTCCACACTAAATGGTAAACTCCCCCACGATGACTCTAAATACACTTCGACCGCCACAGATATCGACGACTACACTTCTATGGCACTTCACTCGGCGGCTTCCCTCTGCGACGCTTTACTCGACTCTGGCAGTAGATCAGCACTTCCACAAGTAGCCCTTTCCGGTTAGCATCCTCCGCAAGCAGCCCTTTCCTACCCTGGGCCGATCTCAACCCGTCTCTAATACCACTTGTTGGGGTTCGATACTCGGATCCACCCGATCCAATAGCAGCGGAATACCCAAATCCCCCGATCATCGTTAGCCATTATTCAGTAGGAATAACGAACACAAGAGATACACTATTTTTTTACGTGGAAACACCTTTTTAACTAAGAAAAAAATCACGGGATACAAAATTTACCAATAGATCCACTATGTAAAATGGTTACACAAACCCAGAGACAGAATACAAGTAACCACCTAGCTACACAAGTCCTAGAGGCAAAAATTGAAGAGTAGAGTACAATAATATAAAGACCTCACACTTTGTATTTCACTCACTGTTCTCTCTTTCTTCTACTCTTTCTCTCCTCACTGTGATACTCTCTGCTCTCTCATTTTATAAGTGTTGGTGAAACGGTAACCGCCATTTCACCCCCACACTCATGCGGTCGGTGCACAACGCTCCTAGTGTTGACTCCCACACCAGTCCGGTGCAACCCGCACCTTGTGAGTCTTCACACACCCACACAATGGGTGGTTTTCCTCTCGCCACTGGTGCTACCACACCCTTGGTAGTTTTCACATACCACACGCCACCACATGCCCAGCATGCACGTATATATAATAATCTGCCCGAAAACCTTTAACCAATAGGCAGGTTACGTGTGAACAAACGCCTACCACCTGCTCTCCAACTTGCCAACAATTTTACCCACTAACTCTGTAACTTGCTGCCTGCACAGACAACGTACACACTGTAGCTTTGTCACCTGCTCTGTAGAGCCAACTGTCTACAACTTGCTGCCAGCTGTCCACAACGTCCTCAATCATTGCTGCAGTTAAGTCCCCAAACTATCTGTGCTCTTTGGCCATCACAAGAGTCCTCCGGCGTTCCTTGGTCTCCAGGCAGTAACAGCAACCTCAAACATCCCTTGTCCTCGGTCGTCACTGTGGACAACCCATATCTCCGGACGCTACTGTGCACTCAGCCATATCCGCGGGAGATTCCATACCAGTGTCACCAACTAGTAAATTTCGGCCTTCCCTTTGGCTTCTCAGACCCATTACTCAGCAGGTCAACTTTTCGTTGACCAGATTCCTCTCCCAACCGATCAACATCTCATTGACCGCCTTCAACAGTCATCCGGTCAACCTCCGTTGACCGTCCTCTGCTTCCATCCGGTCAATCTCCCTGTTGACCGTCTTTTGCTATCCGTCTTCCATCCAACAGTACTCCTATAACCCTCAAACGGTCAACCTCCTGTTGACCAAAATTTATAGTTGGCCATCCGCCGGTCAATCTCTGTTGACCGTCTACTATTCTTCTCCGGTCAACGTCCCGTTAACCGGAATCAGTTCTCCGGATTTGTTCTCCACAAATCCTCCGATGATAAACCAGTTTGTTTGGTCACCCACAAAGAAGCGACTAGACCTAACAAGATTCTCCATTATGAAAAAAACATAGGAGAAATCATGTAACAAGCTAGAGATAATTTACCATTAATCTTCAATTCTCTTCCTCTCATTATCTCAAACTAATTGAGTATTAAAATTCTGCTTCACAATGCCTTCACATACAACCTTATGGAGCATGATAAATTCCAATGCACAACAAATCAAAATATATCGACAGATTTCTAAAAAATATTCATTATCATGATTCAATCACTGACTTCCTTCATAAGAAAATAAACTCTTAATCAGGGTGAAATTATAATGAGAAACACGCAGTTTTGACAATACAAATACTAAAATCTGAAGAAGATCTCTCAAATTTCATATCCTCTCTGAGATTATTGACAACTTCATCTACCTCTCAAATGGCGGGGAATGGGCAGATGAATAGAGGTGGAAGATGGGATAGTCAATAACAAAAGGTAACCACTTACCACATGGGTGGTTTAGACAACCACATGGGTTGTTAAGGAAACCATCCATCTTCTTTGGGTCGGGTCAACCTATCGGGGCAACAAGCATACACATAAAAATCAAGAAAGAAAACAAATTCAAGAAATGATGCATTTACGCTATAAAGACGATCATTCTCGAGATAAGTCAGTCACCAAAACTCATCAAACAGAGTCTAAAAAGTATACATTCAGTTAATTTCAATCATGAAGGGGATCAGGGGAAGAATAACAAATCAAGGTTAGTTTGAATGGCACGTATAATCAACAAAACTGTACTTGAAAATTCAGAATAAAAAAAATCAGTTATTCATCATTTTTTATAAGGTGTAGTAATTCAAACTTTCGGAACATATTTAGCTATTTATCGAAATCGTCAAGAGTAGTTTGAATGGAAAAAATTACTTTATACAACTATATACAGGCAGATTTACAAAATCGTTATCCTTTTCCTTTTTTTTTTTTTTGAATTGCTGATTTCTGATTGGAAACAGATATTAAAAGACCCTTCAACCTATTATTTTTATATTCACAATATTGGCAAGAGAAGACAAAAATATACTCTGTCGTTTGGTTTGCAAGTTCGTTAATCGATCTAGATGTGTCACTTATACATAATTTCACATTGTGTCTTCTGAAATGATATGATAATTCAAAGATGCATCACAATTAATGGGACTATGGAATTTCATGTGAGGAAATGGGGACAGAAAATGAAGAAAATCTGAGAGGTAAACAGGAAGAAGATAAACTAAGGAGAGATTTAAGGGGAAAGAGAAGCTGACCTGAGTGGTAACCATGACAGCCACAGCCGGAAGAAAAGCGAGCGGCCTCTTGTACAGAAGCTTAACGGCAGTCAAAATATGAGTAGCATAAACAGTACCCGCACCCGAATTAGCAAATATGGTTATCAATACATGCTCCTTAATATTAAACGGACCGGGGTTCAAGCTAAACTCCCCCTTAGTACCCTTAAAGAAGACCCGCTTCGTAATGGTCCGTGCCATGAAATGCCCGAGAGGAACAACGGCAATCTGGACAGAAATGGAGCTAATCATCATGGAGTTTGCACGGTACCACATGAACTGGTTAAAGAACGACAGCAAGATGCAAGAAGCCAACCCGAGAACCCACATCCGGAATGTGACTACGGGCAGGGTCGGATCATCTGTTTTGGGCACCGTGAGATCCACTTGCTTAATCGGGCATGGATCTTCTGTTGGATCGCCAGTTTTTGGGTCTAAAGATACCTCCGCCATGGCTGCTTTGCTATTCTATCTGCTTTCTCAGAGCGAGGTTGAAGACGACGCAGATGTGAGTGCCTGAGGGAGGATATGGTATCCATGGATGTGGTAATTGTCAATATAAAACAATTTTCGTTTCGTGTTTTGTGGGTTAGATTGAATTTTATTTTATTTTTTCAAAGGAGATGAGATTCTGAAATTGATTCTAGAGATTATGGAGATTCTTGATGGCGCACTTTGAAACTTCCCGCCATTAAAGACAACTTTCAGACTGTATGATAACGATTTAGCTACCTGCATTTGCCATCATTTATTTACATTGGAAATGAGTGGATTCAAACCCACGATTCACTGTTAAATCCTTTTTCATACCCCCCCCCCCCAAAAAAAAATCCACGATTCAAAATAAAATTGCGA
>JAODPA010149903.1:0-15053 GCA_025585075.1 Nepenthes mirabilis
GAAGCAGATAGAGTGAGGGAGAGAAGAGAAGGTTCGAGAGAGAGAGAGAGAGAGAGAGAGAGGAGAGGAGAGTAAAGTAGGTTGAGAAGTATGTCATTTCTGTTCTGTTTTCCCAATCAGAAATGGGTTAAGTACACTCACACATGTGGTGGCACGCTCACTGGAACATGGCACTAATCAGAAAATAACAGATAACAAATATATCAACTATAACAAATATAACCACTAATCAGCTAACCAACTAATCAGTATACCAACAAAGGGAGAAGTATGTGATAGCCTCCACAATTTATTTAAATATAATCGTTAAGTTTCAGCAGTCGTTGGATCGTCCGGTTGCTCCTCCTTGTAGTTGTAGGCTGAAGTCGTGGTACGTCCGAGAACCCGTTGTTCAGACCCGTAACATTGCCGTTTCCATCGAAATCAACCTTGTTTTCAAGGTTGAAGGTAGGAAATCCTGTTGGAATTCCGAGATGGCCTCCCAGGTAGCCTCCTCGGGTGTTTGAGTCTTCCAGTACACCAGGATCTAGGAAACAGTCTGGTTGTTGCGGAGGATGCGTCGGAACCTGAGAATCTGGTGCGGCTGTAGCAGGGGTTGGGAGCCTAAAGCATTAGCGGGCAGATCCAATGTGGGGTTGCTGTGGTCACCACAACACCGCTTAAGTAAGGACACATGAAAGACATTGTGTATTTTGGAGTGTGCTGGCAAGTCTAGACGGTAGGCGACAGCTCCCACCCGATCCAGGATGCGGAAGAGACCGTAATATCATTTGGCAAGTTTGTTGCCGTTTCGCCACTGAAGTTTGGCGGTATGATTGTAAACGCACGTAAACGAGATCGTCGGTCTAAATCTCTTTCTCGGTCAGGTGAGAATCTCCTTGTTGCTTCATTCGTAGTTGGGCGCGCAGCAAATTGGTTTTGAGGGTGGCTAGTGTGGTTGTTCGCGTGGGCAGCAAACCGTCAACCGCTGCTATGGAAGAGGTGCCTTGCACGTAGGTGAGCAATGAAGGTGGTGGTTGCCCATAGACTGCTTCAAATGGGCTCATTCTTATTGAAGAATGTTAGGCTGTGTTATAGTGTCATTCAGCCCAAGGTATGTAGTGCACCCATGAAGAAGGAAGTCTGGTTGCAAAGTAACGCAAGTAGTCTTTCAAGTAGCGGTTAATGACCTCCGTCTGGCCGTCTGATTGGGGGTGGTAGGCGCTGCTGGTGGACAGTTGGGTTCCCTGCAGTTTGAAGAGTTCCTTCCAAAATAAACTCATGAATAGAGGATCTCGGTCAGAGACGATATCTGTCGGGAATCCGTGCAATCGGCAAACATCCTTGACAAATACTTCTGCTAACTGCACCGCAGTGAACTGGGCATCTAGTGCTGTAAAATGGGCATATTTGGAGAGCCTATCAACGACCACTAGTATGATCATCTTGCCACGCGAAGGGGGTAGATGCGTGATAAAATCCATGGAGATAGACTCCCAAATGTTATTTGGAATGGGGAGTGGTTGAAGAAGCCCTTGAGGTGCGGTATTTAGTGGTTTAACCTACTGGCAGACCGGGCAATTGTTGACAAAGGCCTGCACCTCCTTATGCATATTTGGCCAGAAGAAAATGGACGCGATGTGGGAGAAAGTATGGTGAATTCCAGCATGTCCCCCAAGTGGGGAGTTGTGATACTCCTGCAGGATCAAGTCGGGCAGAGCAGACTCAGTCGGTATCCAGATTTGGTTCCGGAAGAAAATCAGGCCGTTGCGCCAGGAGTATTCTGTGTGGTCACTTGATTGCCGTCGGATGGCCTTCATGAGGGAAGCGGTTTCAGGGTGTTGCTCAATAATTTTTTCAGGGCAGTCAACAGAGCCACGATGGGCTGGGAAACTGCTTGGATTGCGAGACAGGTCCCAACCTCTCGCTTGGATGGTGCATTGGCTGGTCCATTGTTGCGTCCAGGCTGGTAGTCTATATGAAAATCAAGCCCCAGTAATTTGGTGATCCAGCACTGCTGTTCCAGGGTGTTGATGGTTTGGGTTAGTAGTGTCTTGAGCGGTTGATGATCCGTTTGTATGGTGAATTTGTTGCCCAACAAATACTGTTGCTATTCTTTGACAGCCTTAATGATAGCACATAACTTCTTAATATAGGTGGAAGAGGCTTGTAGCTTCGGGCAAAGCTACTTGCTAAAGTAAGCGATGGGCTGTCCACCTTGAAGCAGTACGGCCCCGATGCCTTGCCTTGAGGCATCAGTCTGAACGACAAAGTTCTTTGAGAAATTTGGCATGGCGAGCACGGGGGTCGAAGTGACGGCGGCTTTGAGTGGGGTAAATGGCTGCTCGGCTTTGGGGGTCCAAACGAAGGCATTTTTGCGCAACAACACCGTCAGTGGTGCTGAAATATGGGCATATTATTTCACAAAGCGTTGATAATAGCCTGTGAGTCCCAGGAACCTGCGCAGTTGGGTCACGTTGGTTGGTAGCGGTCAAGTCTGGATGGTAGCAATTTTAGAGGGGTCGACTGCCATGCTGCGCTCTGAAATAATGTGACCAAGATATGACAGTGAAGTGCGTCCAAACTTGCACTTGGACTGCTTTGCAAAGAAGGAGTGGGTCTGGAGAATATGTAGGACCTGGGCAAGGTGGTGAAGATGGGTCTCTTAGGTAGGGCTGTAAACGAGAATGTCGTCGAAAAAAACTAACACGGATTGCCGCAGCACTGAGCGAAAGATCTCGTTCATTTCGAATTGGAAGGAAGAGGAGGCATTCGACAATTCGAAAGGCATGACCATGAATTCATAGTGTCCATCGTGAGTCCGGAAGGCTGTCTTGTGGACATCCTTTGGGTGGACTCTCATTTGATGGTACCCAACTCTTAAATCAAGTTTTGATAAGACCCGAGCACCAACCAACTCATTCAGCAGCTCATCGACTATAGGAATTGGAAATTTGTCTTTTACTGTTATGGCGTTTAAGGCTCGGTAGTCGACATAGAATCGCCAACTTCCGTCGTGCTTTTTGACCAATAAGACAGGGGATGAGAAGGGACTATTACTGGGCTGAATGATGCCCTCAGCCAATATCTCGTGGATCATGCATTCCATCTCCGCTTTTTGGAAATGTGGGTACCGATAGGGCTTGACGTTGACAGGTTTGGAGTTAGGCTTTAACGGAATGCGATGATCGGTGGCTCGGTATGGAGGTAGACCGCGGGGTAGGGAGAAAACCCCTGCGAATGTAGAGAGAAGCTGTTGCAAGGCTGATCGGATGGTAGGGTCGATGTCCAGGGGTAAGGATTCTGTGAAGGAGAGGGGCCCTTCTGGAGGTTCCATTGTTGCTTGCCACATGGGAGTAACGGTCATGTGGAAGTAGGTAGCAGTATCTTTAGTCATATCACTCATTCGCAGTTGCCTCAGGGTCATGGTAGATATAGTAGCTGGTTGCAGCCCCCGTAAGGTGAGTTGTTGACCAGCATGATCAAAGCTCATCCACAATGCTTTGTAATCGAATAAAATGGGGCCAATTGTAGCCAGCCATTGCACTCTGAAAACTATATCTGCCCCATAAATGGGCAGCAAGTATAGATCCACACGAAATTGGGACTAATCCAACATTATCAGCGTGTTGGAGCAAACCCCTTCACAGTATCAGGAATCTCCGTTGCCTACGGTGACATTAAGGTGCTGTGATAGTTGGATTGCCAGTCCCAATTTTCTAGCTACTCTAGTCTGGAGAAAATCGTTGGTGGAGCCACTGTCAACAAGGACGACAACTGGACGGCCTGAAATTTGGCCTTGCAACTGTAGTATGGAGGGAACAAAATGGCCCTCTAGAGCATGCAGGGAAATTGTGAAGCGGAGTCTGCAATGGTAGCAAGGGTTCCGTTTCTGGAAGATCTGTTGGCTGGATTTCAGGCCTAGTGGGAATCTCCTCTGAGTGTAGTGATTTAGTGAGTGGATGGTCTTCCGTCTCAGCAATCGTGCAAAGGAATTGAGGAGGGCGGTGGCAATGGCTTGGAGTGAATTGGTCATCACAATTGAAACACACGCCCCATGCACGGCAGGTTGCCATTTCTGCCGGCATGAGCCTCTTAATGGACAATCTCGATGGCAAGATTTGGTTGGAAGGTGGCCGTGGAGGGTGGCCCATAGCTTGGGGCGGTGGTTTGAAAATTGGGGGATGGTAGGAAGTAGAGCGGCTTGCCTCAATTTTTTCCTCCACTATCTTGGCTATTCCAATGGCCTCCAGTAATGTCTGAGATTTCAACAGTAAGAGTTGCCGTCGGATGTCATCCCGTAGACCAGAGATGAAGCAGTTTAGGAGGTTTGTCGTGGTAAGGCCTGAGATACGAATAGACAGAGCTTCAAATTCGGTCACATACGAAGTGACTGAGGTGTTTTGGTGTAGCTTGTAAAGTAAGGCTTCAGGATGGAATAAGTGGAGGGGTTGAATTTGAGTTCCAGATCATAGGTGAAAGCTTTCTAGGTCATGAGCTGGTGGGTTGCATGCCTTTACCTGTACCATTGGAGTGTAGAACTGGCCTTATAGAAGGCAGCAATTGTCAGCTTTTGGTCGGTTGGGGTAAAGTGATAATAGAAGAACCGTTCAATTTGGAATAGCCATTTGAGGACATTGTCCCCTGAGAAAAAAAGGATTTCGAGCTTAGTAGGGGTATGGACAGGGCGGACTGGGAATCCGTCGCTACATGAGGTGGGGCTAGAAGCAATAGAGGGTTTACTGTCGATCGAGGTTGGGCTTTGATTTGAGCCAAAGTATGTATAATTTTGGACAGAGATTTCTATAAATGTTCACCGAGAGAAGCGTTCGAAGCAATACCTTCAGAGTGGTGCTGGAGAGTGGCGACAATGCTTTTGGATTGCTGCCGGAGGGCGACGGTCGTCTCCTTTAGTCCCGAAATCGAGTCCTCCAACGATTTGTCCCGCGTCGTCATGCCTTCTGCCATGTCTCATTGAGAGCACCAATGAAGCAGATTCGACCGATTTTTGCAACAGGAACGGGGATGTGAGATCGATCAGAGAGTGGGGATGAGATGTAGATAGAGTGAGGGAGAGAAGAGAAGGTGAGAGAGAGAGAGAGAGAGAGAGAGAGAGAGATAGAGAGGAGAGGAAAGTAGGTTGAGAAGTATATCATTTCTGTTCTGTTTTCCCCATTAGAAATGGGTTAAGTACACCCGCACATGTGGCGGCACATGCTCACCAAAACATGACACTGATCAGAAAATTACAGATAACAAATGTACCAATTATAACAAATATATCTACTAATCAGCTAACCAACTAATCAGTATACCAACTAAGGGAGGGGTATGTGACAATCTCCACAATTTATTTAAGTATGATCTTGAAATTTCAGCGGTCATTGGGTCATCTGGTTGCTTCGCCTTGTAGCTATAGGCTGAAGCCGTGGTACATCCGAGGACCCATTGTGCAGACCGGTAACAGTGTCTTTGATAACTTTTTGGATGTTGACCTCCAGCCATTTGAAAATCATATTATGAGCTTAATTTGATTTTACATAATCATATCTTCCCCTATCTTTGTTAATATCGGCAAATAATGAAAAACAATTATATTTTATGAAATCTATTACCGTTTCCCCTCTAAAAACCCGGAAGTAATATATGTAGGCTGATTTTTATCATGATTCATATTTCCTTTACTAATTTTCTTTTCTCCTTAAAATTTTGGTATGTATTGTTTATGAAATCACTCATTTTCCGAAACGTTGCACGTGAAGAAAACAGTTTGGTAAGTCTGGCATGAAACCAAGTAGTCGGCAGTGTAGAGAGCGAAAAACAGATGGAAAGGAGGAGAACGGGTAAGGAGAAAGATGGAAATCAACAGCTGATTCTCATTCCTGGGAATTTCTCCCCCTCCACAATTATTTACAATGAGCCTCTCAATATATAGAGACTCAATAGAATCTACAAAAAATTCTTCAGCTAGCTACCAAAATGGCATCCTGCACATGCTCCATATAACAACCTGTACAACTCATCAAAGCTGGAAATTGATTACCAAAACAGAAAACAAGCTCTACTGTTGTTTTTCCAAGTTCTTGCTCTGGAATTGTTCCTTCACTCCTTTCTTTGCATTGGAATTTTCAAATGCTTCCCGCAATAGCCCCACAAGATGGAGACTGTAAATTTACTACTCCCATCTTGGACAGGTGTGAAATGAGAACATGAGAAGGTAAAGCCTTTGTGAATATATTTGCTAGTTGCAAATTGCTAGGGAGGTAACTAGTTGAATGCTCTCTTCTTGATTCTCGTCTCTAATCAAGTGGCAATCTATTTCAATGCACTTTGTCCTTTCATGAAAATCAGAATTAGCTTTAATGTGTATAGTCGTTTGATTATCCTAGCGGAAGATTGTGGCAGTGGGATGTTGAATCTGAAATTATGCCACCATATATCTTAGCCAAGTAACTCTAAACAAGAGCATGCCGTGACCCTGTATTCTACTTCAGTTGAGGGTCATGAAACAATGATTGTTTCTTAGATTTCCAAGAGATTAAGAATGAGCCTAGGAAAATGCAATACCTTGTTATTGGTCGGCGACTGTCGTTGCATGAAGTCCACTTTGAATTGCGATAGCAAATTAATTGGAGGCTAAATTATCATGACTATTACGAACCCATACCAAGTAAATTAATTTAAATAATTAATTATGATTCCAAAAATTTAAAATTCCTAATAAATTCAATAAATAATACTAAGTTTAAAATCCGAGTGTGACAAACCAAATATACAGAACCTGACAAATCAAAACCCACATAGAACCTTATTGAACAACCGCCTGCACAATATAAATATGATCTACTCTGCAATTATCGTAAGAGAGGTAACAATTTAATTAAAATCATAATCAGATGTAACAAAATATCCAAATTATTTTTGAAATATAACTATGGGCTATACCTGTTCAATTTCAAAATCCAATCATATCAAATACCAATTTAAATCATAACGGAGCTAAAACTTATCAAATCGGATGAACAACTGACGGATCATGTCCTTTCTCCTGCAATGCATATAAACTTTCTACTCTGAAAGGATAAAATATAAAATATGAGTTTAAAACCCAACAATTATTATATTTAAAGAAAAAAAGGAGTCCAATATATTAGTGGGAGGGTCAAATGGATAAATATCCAATCAAATAATAGAATAAATTCAAATCACAGTTATAATAAATCCAATAGAAATTCAAGATTCAAAATTCAATTGTAGTGTCGTACTCAAACCAAATATCCAAATCCAAAATAAATATTCAAATAAGAAAATAATCCTTATCGGAATGTGTGTATATATATGTATAAATAGAAGTAATCCGAACTAATTCCAATAGGTAAATAGCCTAATCCAAAGTCCAATCCAAATCTGAGTCCGAGTTCACGTCCAAATCCAAGGCCCGATTAACTTGTGATTTAGGACAGAATTCGGTAGTCGGATAATCCAATAGGGTGCGCAGAAACTGAGCAGTATTGCGACGGATATTTCAAAGTTTTGGAGCAAAATATATAGTCAAAATTATTGTACGAGACATACCAAAGCCCATTTCTTAGTAAAATCGACGAATCTCAAATTTAAATCTAAAATCCAAATCCAAATTAAAATCTAATACAAATCAATGTAGAAATAGAAATCATGCACCAAATTTGAGTTCGGATTTTTAAAGACTAGTTGGAGGAAGTGTTACACTATAACCTTAGACCATATCAAATACAAATTAGGCTAGCATGCTTGGCCACCCATGTATTCTGTCTCCCATGGGTAAGGTTATTTACCGTATTTTGCCACCCGCAATTTTGGGTACAATCTTGAAGCTTGTCAAATTTATTAGGACATTCGAATATATTATAAGGTCAAATCAAATCATCCAAATGGGAAGGGTCACTATTTCAAATCTTTTCTATCGGTGAAAAGGAATTTTTAAATAATAAATATCTCTCCATCGGTAGTTATTTACCTATTGGAAAGGTCACTATATCAGTATGTGTATAAGGACTCTTAAATGATGCTGTCCAACACCCAATTCCAACACTAGACTAAAACTAAGTTTTTCTAATGTTCAAGTGTTTGCCTACACATCGTCATGCACATTGGCATTTTACGATTTGATGCATTTATTGTTGATTTTCTCACTTTACTAACATCAATTCTAAGGCGATAAAACAATACACACAACTTTATCACTGCCAAACGAAAGTCGAGAAATATTACTTTTATTCAAATTCTGTCTCAGCGTTCAGGTGCCAGGCAACCACTACTCAAGCGCTGAATCATTAGCCTAAAGAAGTTGAGGTGTTTACAATTATAATCCAATAGTAAGGCATTATAGCAGAATACCTTGAATCTTAATTAAATAAGATATTATAATAAAAAAAATATGCTATCCTATAACTGATTCATGAAGAATAACAAAGGCTGCACAAACTTAATATCATCAACACAAGTACATCACACTGTTGGTTACAGTGAGGTTGAAATCGAGAGATTGATATACCTCACTTCTTCTATGAGGTAATATAGTATCCTATATATAATAAATCTTAATTAATGAGCTGTAATTTTAACCCAATACAACTTAAATTGGCTCACGGAAAGGAACCAGCAGCCATGACAGCTGAAGAACACCCACTGTCTCCCATCGAAAGGATTGAGCACTTCATTTAATCAATGGATAGTACAGCTTCATATAATAATTTTTAACTATAGATTTCTATTTTACAAACGATTCTCTCCACTTACACCACACAAAAGGTGCGTGCAGCAGCTGGAATTTCCCTTGGCAGCGTAGACTCAGCTGGCGGTTCACTGGTGTTCCAACTGAGATGATTATATACAGTGACATCATCCGTAATGCATTAACAACAATAACAACATGGAATAGCATAATTTATACGGCCACCTTTGCTGAAATTAAGATACCAATCCATGGGTCTTGAGTAAAATACAACAGCTCCAGTAACCTTAAAACAGAGGGGTTTGGAGCTAGTTTTTGTTGTTCATTCATCACTCATTTGTTAATCAATTACTATCTCTTTGGGTAATTGAAACAGAATTTTGTCAAAGAGATACTAAACTTAGGGCATCGTAGATGGAGTGCAGCAAATTTACGGATGTGATCACATAGATTTAATATATAAATCATTAACTTGAAAATTATTTGAAATGGAAATGTTTTCCTCAGTTGGGTGCTGTTCATCATATTAAGTCATTTAGCATAACTTTTGTTGGGTTTTTAATTACTTCTTTGTGGGTACCATATCAAACGGATAGTTTATTTGGAGAACGTGTAATCTTTTGTGTGTGGAATGCTTGGGGGAAGAAGTCAAGCAAGGATTGTGTGATATTTTTGTGAGGATTGACTGGGTATCGGTCAAAGATTGTTCAAACAATAAAGGATGCAGAGGGGGTGCGTGATTTTCATGTGAGGGTCGATTGAGGGCTGGTTGAGGCTCAATTGAGTGGCGCACGATGAGCGTTTGAAAAGATCATTTTGCACCATTTGCCTAAAGGAGTAGTGCTTGATACTTGCTTTACGGGTTATGTGTGTGGTTTTCCCAATAATTTTGCGGTTAATGTAGGCTGAGAGGCACTTGTGTGCTATTTATCTAGTGTGTCCGCGTGTAATGCGTGCTTGAGAGGCGCTCGTGCGTCGAGTTGATGAAATTTTAGAGTGTTCGAAATTATTTTGTAATAGAAAGAGCACCCGAAAGAGAGAGAAGAGAGAGAAAAGGAAGAGATTTAAAATCTGGTTGAGATTCGATTTGAGTTTTGTTTTTTGTTGTGGTTAGTTATGTTGTTTCAGTGTTGTTTTTTAAGATGCATTACCGTTTGGTTCCTCTTTTTTCTCGAAATATTTATCTTGTGGGTTTCTAGGTTTGTTGGAGATTATATTCAATTGGTCATTCACTCACTTATAGTGATAGCATTTCTAAAGGAGTTGTTTTGTAACTAGTTATTTAAATGGAAGATTTGTTTAGAATTTGTCATATAATTTTTTTTTCGTTTGTTTAGAAGGGCTTATTGAATTATAACAAGTGGTATCAAAGTGTAGCTCTTTTGGGGTTGTGAAAATTATGATTTGATGGTATCAATGTCAAGGAGTTTGTTATTTTGTATTGAGAATTTTAATGGGTAAAATAGTTTTATTCTTTAATAAGAAAGAATGAGTAATATTTTGATTTTAAAGGGAACGGTGAAAGCATTATAGAATAAGGACATAGAGTGGCAAAAAATGTGGGATCTTACTAATTATGTTATTAAGTTATATTTTATGGACAAAACTTTTTAAGAAATCATTGGCTTGTCTAATCCAACGGAGGTTTGGATGAAATTTGAGGGTCGATATAAGTCCGAATCTTTGACAATAAGGTTACATATGAAGATGATTCGTTGCATTTGGTTGTCAGAAGGGGGAAGTTATAAAAAATATTTGAACGAGTTCAACCGGATTGTAACGTAAATGTTAGCATTTGATGAGAAGGTCAACGAAGAAGGCAATACGTTGGTGTTGGTATTTTTTTGCCAATCTCGTACGATCATATTGTCACAACGTTACTATTTAGGAAGGATACGCTTAACCTTAATGAGGTTATTGCTTTTGTTTTTGTTAATGATTCTAGGTGGATGTGAATTATTGTGATTCTAGGGGAGCCAAATATCTGGGTGTCTACTTGTGATTGGGGGCATGGGAGATCGAGGATCGAGGTGGCATGTCGCAGAGGAGTAATGGTCGGTCTAAGTTTTAGGACATTAAGGGTTTCCATTATGGTAAGAAGGGCCATATGAAATAGAAAGAGGGCGTTAGCGATCGACAATATAAGAGATTATAATAGAAATGATCAGACCTTCATCGCTACTTGTGGAAACCTTCTAGTCATCTATGTGAAGAAAATATGAAGCTTTAAGAGTTATGAGACGAGTTGGCTGATTAATGCGGCTTCTCACACTTTGTGACATCGAGGAAGTCCCGCTTAACCTCTTATATGTTCGGGAACTGTGGGGTGTTGAATATGGGTAATGATGTCTTGTCAAGTGTAGTTGGCACTAAAGATGTGAGCTTGCACACAAGCAATGGGATGAAGCTTGTGTTGATAGGTGTGTGGTATGTCTCAGATATATGATTAAATGTGTTTTAAATCGGGAAGTTTGACGAGGAGGGCTATTGTAGGATGTTTGGTAATGGTTAATGGAAACTCACTAAGATGCTTTGGCTGTGGCAAGGGGAAGTAGGCATTAAAGTTGGTATTTGATGGAGGTTTTGGTTACCAATGGTAAAGCAAAGATGACGAATGGGCGGATTGGTCAAGATAACATATGGAGGCTGAGGAGTACAAAGGGGATCGAGGCTACCATGGTGAAGAAGTTGAAGGAGATTGGGAAGATTGTATGTTCGGTGGAGTGGAAGAGTTTCTCAAGTTTACGAACATCAATGTTGAGATCCCCGTGGAAGTGAAGTTGCCAAATGGCAAAAGATAGTGGTTGTCATAAGTGGTAAAGGGTACTCCACATTGTTGTGAGGAAAATTTGTTGCGTTTTGGCTTACTCATTTGTGGACACCACAACAAATGAACAGATTATCCAAAGTTTGCGCAATGTTCATGCATTGAATGTTCAGATGGAGAATTTAAGTAAGGGTTGTGCGATATTTGTGTAACGGTTGGCCGATGATTGATCAAGAGTCTTCTGTACTACAAAGGATACTGAAGGGTTGCGCGATATTCATGCGAGGGTTGGCCAATGCTCAGCAAAGTGGTGCGTGATGGTGCTTGAAGAGAGCAAGCGTGCCATTTGTCCAAAGGAAAAGCACTTTATACTCGCCTGAAGGTTGCTTGAGAGTTTTTGTGCGCCGATACTATTATAAAGTTGTTCCTAATTCATTTTAGGAGATTTGAAATTATTTTGTATTACACGTTGCACTGCACAGAGGAAGAGAAAAGAAAAAGTGAGAAGAGGAAGATGTTTGACATCCGATTGATATCATATTCGAGTTCTGATATTTGCCATGGTCAGGTATGTTATTCTAGTGTTGTTTTTTCTGAAGTATTATAATTTGGTTGCTTATTTTCTTCAGCACGTTTTCCCTTTTGGGTTGTTAGGTGTATTGAGGTTATATTCAATCGATCATTTACTCTGATTATAGCAAAGAAATTTTGGAGAGTTATTTTATAACCAATCTATTTTATAATGGATATATTTGGAGTTTATTTCGTGATTTTTTTTTTTAATTTAGAGGGATTCTTCACATTAAAAATTATTATGCAACATTGTATTTATTGTTCTTGAAGTCTTTAGTGTTTGACGTTGGACTGGGGTATATAGGCTTGTTCTTTTGTGCTGGTTGTACGAGTTTTGACTGAGTTCGTACTTCTTCAGGTAACAGGCACGAAAATGACCTCTCATAAGAGCTTCCTTGCTTCAAAGATTCACACCACCAATTTCGTACGCAATCCAAGCAAATATAACCAGATTAAAGGATGCCTTCACTTGATTTACTTGAAAACGAGAAAGATGGTTGTGTGGTGATGAAACCAGAGCTCGAATGTCAAATTGTAATATTATCGAAAAATTACATAGCATGCCATCTGGAAATCTTCGCGAATCAGACCTGTCCAGGCTTTTTATAAAGTCAATCTAGGCTTAATTTCAAATTATTAAATCTAAGATATTTCATCTGTCTATTAATTCTCTAATTAATAACCTTTAGCGGATTCAAATAGTCTAAATTGAAGTACCGGGGTGTTACAACTAAGGTTATTAAATTTGACAAATTTAGCAAATTTAGTTGTTATAGTGCACCTTGCTATACTGTCTCCCTAGAAACAGAGCCAAAATTTGATTATGTCCAAATAATAATACGGTTGTTGCAGTATAGGTTGAGGTGTTAAATCTTTAGTAATATGATAGTAATAATAAAAAAGCTATGAAATCAACATTAAAGTGGTAAGACTAATGATTAAAAAAGTTAGATTAAGTTGAAAATCAAATTGTGAAAATAAAATGGGTGTTATCAATATTGAGAAGTGGTAAGGCATTGGGATTTTTCACTCGACTTTTATATTTTTTTCGTATTTGATCCATTGAATAATTTAATTTGACATTGTAGTACCGGATTTTTTAAGGAAAAATATAATATTAAAAATTAATTAAATTCAAAAGTAACTCTGGACAAATCACAATCCTAGATTGCTATTTTATAAAAATCAGATTTAAAAATGACAATATATTCATGTTTAATATTACAACAAGAAATCACAGTAGCAATATCAACAATCTATATATAATTTTCATTGTTCATTACCAAGACATGTAAGGGGAGGTTGTAAATGAGTGGACATCATATTACGTTAAGTAGAAGGCGTTGGCCTTCATTTCTCCTTGTCCAGCCGAGAGCTTCAGGGATGGGAAAGAGATTTTGAGTGTAACCAAAAGGAAGGAAGAAGTAAAGAAATTGGTGATAGATTGTCCTAATTCTTTTGAGGAATTCCATACCCATAATTCTTTTATTCCAATTCTTGATATGCTTGAATTTTGTCTCCAATTTTAGTGGGTATAGAATAAGCTTTGTTACTGTTGTTGAAAATAAATTATCATGGTAAGGAACCTTGGTTGCATCTTTAAATCGGGATAGCCGAGAGGTACTCAAGGGTTTTGATGAATTATCTTGTTATTGAAATAACAAAATTATGGATGAATTATGGTTGCATGCTAGTCATGGAGCAGGTAGAGTGGTTGTTGAAGAGATTATGATGGAAGCTTGTGTAAAATCGGATGGTAGTCAAAAGTAGTGTTAGGTAAATATGGGGTTATTGCGTGTTTGAATGTGGGATTATGGGGAAATGCATGAAGAAATCATGTAACCATATGCTGGGTTGTGTAAAGAAATAATGAGATGTATATAGGAATTTGAGGACGAATTCTTACATATAAATAAAATAATGATTATTATAGGTGAATTGTTGGATGTTGAGTTTTGGTTTGTCTCATGAGAATATATGTTGGCCATGGTGTCTATGAAGCAAATAAATTAATGTCATGACATTGGATGTTTTTAAAAATGGTTTCTTGAGTTTGGGTGCTTGTCGTGCGGGTATTATAGGTGATCACTACAGACTTGCAGTTTAAATCATATTAGAATTTGGAAAAAAATGAGGATTCAAGTGTTTTGATTCATGTAGCGTTTTTTAAGATAAATGTGATGGTATTATTGTCTAAGTGGTGGTTAATATGATCACATTGATGATTATTATTGGATACTAGGGTAGGTAAGAGAATTTTGAAGTTTGATATCATGAATGTTGTTTCAATTGTGTTGCGTTTGGTTTGAAAAAAGTTAATTTTAGGAATTCTTGTGTAAGTAGTTGTGATCTCGCTTGTAGAAAAGTCATGATGATGTAGTGGATGAAGAATGATTAGTAAACTTCTAAATTCTCAATTTGATGGGGGTTAGACTACTTCTATTTGGCTGGCTGCCACATACATTGTTTCCTGATCTTGGCATCGTTGCTTGGCCATCTGGGCTACAGGTGCTAGGCTGCTGATTAAGATCAGTGGTTGTTGCTTGATGACACCGGCTCAAAGTAATTCAGATGGCTGAGGTATTAGTGCTGATTTCACAAGAATTATAGTCTCCGATGATCCCAAACGGCTGATGCCGTTGGTAAGAGATAGGAGCAGCAGCGGCTAGTTAGTTAGCTGACAATGTTAGCCTCTCTAGTTCTTGGCAACGGACGGCTAAATGGTGGTGAATTGTGGCATGCAGCAGCTGAATCTCAATTAATAAAAAAAGAAAAGGGATAATAATTAACAAAGGTCCTTTTCATGATTTATTTGCAGAGATTAAGCTCTTTCATTGGACTGTTATTCATTGTTGATTGATTATATTTTGTAGCATCAGCCTTTGTCGATGACGATGATGGATTGCTGTGCAGGTTTTTGTGCTTTGCAAGCCTGTCGCTGTCAAGTTGAAATAGACACGAACCAACTTTTTTTTTTCTTTTTTCCTTCTTAATTATTATTTATACTTCTAAATTGAGTAT
>JAODPA010149914.1:0-15051 GCA_025585075.1 Nepenthes mirabilis
TATAAGAGGCAGAACTCCCTGAATCTTTGACACGTCAAATAACATGTCCCTTTGCGCATGTTCTCACCCCCTTCAAAAATAAATAAATAAATAAAATAATTAACGGCTGCCGTCTTAATTTCTTCTTGAACAACAAATTTCCCCTACTTTTGACTGCCTCCATCACCCTCAACTCCGACACCTATCAAACAGCCACTTCATCAACCACGGCCTTACCGCGAAATCATCGCGCCAAATAACCGAAACGGGGTCCTCTGCTTTTTCCATCTCCTCTTCACCAACCGCTCCTCAGCACGTCGGACGGTGGCGAATGGGGAGGAGGCCGTCGTACGACTTGGAGTACGTGGCGCACGGTGGCGCGTACTACGAACGCCGGGCGCCTCCACCCGCCCACTACTCGCCGCCACCTCATGAAAAGTGGTTTCCGTGGCTGGTGCCTTTGATCTTTGTGGCGGATGTCGCAGTGTTTGTGTACACATTGTACGAGAACAATTGCCCTGAGACCTTAGATGACCCTGACCTCTGCCTCTTTCGCCAGTATTTGGGCAGATTCTCTTTCCTCCCTCTTCACATGAACCCTCTCCTTGGGCCGTCTACCTCCACGTAAGCCTCTTCTTCTTCTTTCTTTCTGGCAGTTTTTTATTTTGACTTCTCTTTTTTCTTTGTGATAATATTGATGATGGTCTTCAGTTTCCCCATCCATTTGTTGAATTCTGGGTCTGAATGAATTTCTCATTTGCATTTTCTTTTGGAAAGTTTGTTTTTGTCATGGCTTCAACTGAAGGAAACAATTTCTGCGTATTGCTGGTAAAGCTGCGTTTATCATAGTTCAATGCGGAAATTTTCATGCCACCCTTTATTTTTTGGCTGATATACAAACAACGTTTCTTCCTGTTTCTTCAATCTTCCCGGTTACGAGTTCTCTTTCCTTTTCTTTTTTCTTTTTCTCCGTTTTCTTGTTTCTGAGGAGCAGAAATTAGGGTTCTGATTGGTTAGACAGAGGATATTTTGTATTGGGAAGATAGAGTCCAGGGGGGAATATGCTAATCTCTCCTTTGAATTTTCTTGGTTTGGTTGAGCAACATATTTCTCCTTCGACAATATTTCCTTGGTTTAATATGAAGAAAATGGGTGGTGTAAGTGAAAATGATAATGGAGTAGTGGAGAACATGTGGTGGTGGTATGGTATGGTATAAGTGTGGCGACCCAAACCCAAATCCCCAAGTTCAGCCCCAACAGTTCGTGCAGAAACCTCTAGTCACTTAAACCATCAAATATCCATTATAAATCTTAACATTTATCTGTTGGGGTCACTCTCTTGTGGTATTTGTGTCCACGGACTTGTGGAGACAAATGGACACAGACGTTTGGAGAAATCCGGAAACGTTCGTCCTCAGGGTAGCTGGAAGTATTGGACGATGACTATTGAGGAAGAGCAGTGGCTGAAGGATTCGTCCGAAAATTATTGTTCGAGAAGTTGCAAAAATAGTGGACGAGGACTCATCAGAGGCGTCATGTCCGAAAAGTTGCTGAGGACATGAACGAGGACTCTGAAGCCTAGGCGTTGACTTCCTCAGTAGGCCTGCTGCAGTCGCTTATTGCAGGTGGACAGGCGGCTATAACTTCCAAGGTGTCAGGATTGCCATCCTGACACGCTGGGTGTGCGCCTGCCATGGCAAGCCTAAGGGGCATGGCCCTACCACTCTACTGGCAGTAGGGGGCTGGCCGGGCCTAGGCCCCTTGTGGCTATATATATGGGAGCTGTGCTGGAGCCAAAGATTGTGAGAAAGAGAGTAAGCTGGTTAGAGCCAAAGGACATCAAGAAGATTATTGTGAAGGAAAAGAGAGGTGCACCACCGGTGAGAGAAAGAAAGAGAGAAGAATAGAGAGTGAAAAGAAAAGGAGTATTTTCTTTGTTTGCTCTGGAGAGTTTTTCTCTTTGATTTCTCGGTGTATAGCGGATACTCCGTCTTGGAGGTTTGTAACCTATTTCACGTAGTGGACTTGCTTTTGACTCTACTCCCGTGGTTTTTTTCTTTCGGTTACAGAAGGGTTTCCACGTTAAATCTTGTGTGTCTCTCTCATTTTTCTGTCTCTCCTTGTTGGCTGTCCGTCTGAGTGCTGTCCCTCTGTCCGAGTGTTTTGTCCTCCCGGTCACTGCGCTCATGAGCATTCTGTCCGAACGCCCGTTTGCCCCAACATTATTAACATAAAATTAACATCCCGTTGAAGAATCATGAAGATGACTAACATAAAATTATTAAGCATCATGGGACGCATCCCATGAGAAAACAACCACTGAGTATCTATAACAATATATCCTATCAATTATCAAAGGAGTAATTGTTATTAGTCTTTAGAATCTGCATTACCTAAAAGTTTTGCAACAAATGAATGTTCCCCTGCTAGTCTATGTACTCAGCTTGAGTCTGGAGCTCATAAAATATTAGGGTAAGTCAAATACTCAGTAAGTAATAATAACTAATGATGCATAATAATTAATAATCATCTCAAATAAATAATATCAAAAGTAATAACAATAATATAATGCTCAACAAAATTTTATCTGAGACTCTATAACTCGTTGTAACTACGACTCAAAAGTAACAAACGATGATCACTATACCCACATATCACAAAAATAAAAGGATTTTGTAAAATCCGGATCTCATTAATTACATGCGGGGATTATCAAATTCCAATATTATGAGAAAGATAGGGATTCATTGGATCTAAACTTCAGTATAAATAACCTAGATAATCAAAATCTAAATTAATAATAAAGTGTCATGGATTCTAAAAAATTCGAATTTCACATAGTCTAACTCATATATTTTACTAAATACAACTCATTTTCCTCTAAATCTTAAGTTCAAATGGTATCAATAATAATGAGATATCACAAAAATTTTCTGAATCTTATTTTGCTACTATAAACCTACTATGTATATCTATCTCGTCAGTTGGTTGTATACCGTGAGGTAATCGATACTCATAAATTTAAAATGCAACTAAATTCATGATCTACTAAGACTTTGCTATACAAAGTATGGACATCTCACCGGCGTGCTTTTCCTCCTCCCACAAAGGGCATGGGAATAACCATGCCTGACTTCTCTCTGCCCACAAGGAGTATGGGATTATCAATTCTTAGATTTTCTCCTTCCTCAAAGGGTAAGAGAACCGCTCTAACATGTCAAATCTAATATCCATCGCCATGATATCCCTCGATATCACACCATACGAGGATCATATATAAGTATCCCTCACACTAAATAATATACCTTATAACCACCGTGATACGGAAATTAGTATCAGATGACTATTAGCCACACTAATATTTCATCGGTTTTATATTCTTTAAGACAGTAGTATTTTCATATAATTTATTTTACCTTACAATAGGAAACCAATAGTATACTCATGTAAACTAGTATCATGTAAAGAAACCCCGCAACGCACAATAAAAAAAGTATCGTTCGATACTGATAAAGACTATACTAAGACAATCAAAGTAACACAAAGAAAGTCATCATCGAGAGAGAATGAAAAATCTCCATGAATAGACTAAATATCCAACTATTAGTATCCCACTGGTCTACTTCAGCCCACTAAACTATACAACTCACAAGACGATACCTCCTAAATGCCAAGTATAGTGCTTGATCAAAGTTCATTTAGGTTCTTTGGCATTCGAGTGCCCGCTTGCACCCCGCTTTGTAACATTTTGACTACTTATCATCGAATTTATTAATTTGTTAATTTCATTTATAAAGTCATAGATATATAAA
The DNA here is from genome assembly GCA_025585075.1 of Nepenthes mirabilis. Lineage (NCBI taxonomy): Eukaryota > Viridiplantae > Streptophyta > Magnoliopsida > Caryophyllales > Nepenthaceae > Nepenthes > Nepenthes mirabilis. Next base: position 3,792 of record JAODPA010149914.1, read on the forward strand.
ATATACCCTATATTATCACTACCAAATATCTCATGAAATGCCACCACCATCCAAACCCGAGCCGACACTTGATTTCAGTGAAAATAAGGGCTCCAGTAAAAATAGTTTCAAATTCGAAGTTTGGGTTTTAGACAGCTGACTTTGCCTATTAGTCCATCAGTTATTATAATTTTGGGTAGTCGAATTCCATTTTGTCAATACAACATTAATCTATGCATATTGTTGTGTAAGAATGACAATTAAATAGACCTGAATGCATGAACATATAGATGATTAGCCCAAAATCCATAGCAGTTTCAGCAAACATGAGTTGAGAGAGACTTTGTGATAGTTGTCATATATTCATCCCTCGATTTCTATTATTTCAAGTAATCAAATATAACTTCTGGCTATGTAGTATTAAACTATACATTTCATAGAATAAGGATGAAAATATTTCAACTATGAACACATTAATTTATCATATGTTCAAGTAGCATGAACATGGCTTGAAACCACAGCCCCTTATAAACAAATCAATTTTCAGTGGTCCTCAACCACTTTTGTTACTCGATTTCTACAATTTTGAGAAAACGAAACCAAGCATTATTAATACAACATTATACCATGCATTTCATAATATAAGAACACTAATTTCAAAAATATGGACGAATTAATTAAACATATAAATGTTTGGACCGAAAATGGCTAGGAAACTGATTTCCTCTCTCATTGACACTATTCATCATCTTCTTTACTTCACAGTTACCGTTCCAAAAGTTGTAGAGCACAAATTTGCTTCATGACACATCCAACGACGGTTAACAGGACACAAACCAATGATTTCTACTATATTTGACCAATAATCAAAGTTAAATGGTGTTTGTAGTTTGGTTCTAAAGCTGAAAACTACACTTTGTTTTATCCAAAGGAAATTTAAATTGGTAGGATGAGAATCAACTTGCATTTTAATGGGAATTTCTAGGAATGGGTAGCCCATGAACAATAAAATAAAAGATGTTTGCAAGAAGATAGAAATCATGAGAGTAGAATAGTATCACTTGCCTTGATGATTTCATCCTCCTCGGCACAGCAGCTGAAATGGCAACAGGCAGCAGTAGAGGATTTCGAACAGAGCCTTAGCATAGCAAGTGATCGGTACCATTCTCCCCCTTCTCTCCATCCCTCACGCACAAGCAGATTATAATCTCTCTCCTCTATATTATTTCGCTGCAACAGAAAAACAATACAGTGGAAAACGGACATGCTAGGTGTCACAGCCCGAATTTTTATAACACAGTTTTGTGGCTATAAAAATTTTCACTGTGACACTAGGCCGGTGGGGTGAGGGCTCCTTATATAGAATATTATTATTATTATTATTAGAAAGAAATGACTTGGCTGAGGTGGAGATGAGGGATGGCTAATGGTTTGTTTTGAATGCAATTAGGGTTAGGCTAAGTGATGTTTTGAGGTATTTCTAATTTTGTTGTGATATAATATAATCCAAAGAACTCTCTAAAAATTTTAGTATATTGATACTTAAATTAATGAATACAAGTCATGTTGAAATAAAATGAATATAATCAAAAAAATTTTCCTAATTGATAATTAAATGTCAAATAATAAGTTGACTAAATTTAAAAATTATCAAAGCACCCTTCAAAGGATTTTATCTACATAATTCAATTTCATAGTTAATGACTTCTACTAATCATTAGTCCAAAACATCCCAATTAAAATATTGGGATATTACAATAAGCGGTGGTGTTGACAGCATTGGCTGTGATAGTGTGGTAATGATGGAAGCGGTGGGTGGTGGCGGCGAGGTGTGATGGTTGTGGTTGTACTGCCAGCAGTGATAATAGTGTGGTATATTTGTGACTTCTTCCAAATAAAGAACAACGTAATTCCTTTCTTTGAAAGGGAATTCTTACCCTTTGAAACCTATTTTTCCATTCTTATGCCTCATATGTTGTGCAATAGTACGTGAAAACAATACGTTGGTTTGGGGCTCTGCATTTTAAAGAATGAACATATTTGAAGCATTAGCATTTGACATTTTATTCATTGAGGCAAACTGTCTTTCACCAACTCTTACTGCTTAACTTATGGCTAGCGTTGCTCTAACTTGCATAGTGGGGTAAACAGAATTGAAGGTTTAGCACAATTTGTCTTTCCATAAACCATAAAGCCATTTTTATTTGATTATTTTGTTTCTCACTAAGAGGAAACAAGGGCTTCTTAAGATATCAATGATGGATATCAAATGCCAATGGTAGAAACGCTAAGAATGTGTGTATAGATTTTACATATGCTCAGCCAGTAACAGAATGTGGAGCACAAGTCAGCTAAACTGAAGCTTTTCTTTTCAACCTTGACACCAACATCATAAATTTAGATCTACCTTTTGCTGTCTGCTGCTCTAGGTACTCCATTGAATTTTGCACACCGTTTGTGCTTTCTTTTCAACCTTGAAACCAACATCATAAATTTAGTTCTACGTTTTGCTGTCTGTTGCTCTAGGTACTCCATCAAATTACACACTGTTTCTGCACTCAATTTAACCGAGAGGAGAGACCAGACATTCTTCTCGGCAAATTCATATGAATATCCAGCGAAAAGGTTGATGGCATCTATTTGTTTCCTTTTCTAACAATTCTTGATTCACGTATCTAAATTTTCAGTGTCAAGTGACACATATGTTAACCTGAGTAATGCTTTACCTGTTGGAAGATTCCCCAACCGCAGTTCTTACATTAGAGTAGTAGAGTATAAAGTAATTACAGGATCTTCAATTAAATATTGTAATTTTGGGTCTGATGGTTTCTTGATATAGCATAGCGTCTTTTTTATTGAGTGGTGATAAGTTTAATTTCTAAAACTCCCATTTTCTTATAATTAGTTGTCAACATATAGTAGTTAGCGAGTTTGTGTTTAATCCACATTTAAAGTTCAAACGTAGAAATCCTGCAAAGGGGGTGTGCTAGAGTATAAAATCATTTTTATAACTTCACCTAACAATTCAAGTTTTTAGGTCTGTTGATTTTTTTAGAAAGTATCAGTTTCCAACTCCTCAGGGCACTAGCATTTTTATCTTCCTCAATCATTAGCCTCAAGTTCCATATGCAAAACCATGAAATATATTAATTTCTTTGGACTTTGCCCTAATTTGGTGACATTTCCGATTAAATCTTTATATTCCTAGATATTCTATAAGTTGGATATTCCAGGAGGAGGCAGGTTGATTAGAGCATTGTTGATTGACATCCTGCTACTGATATGTCTTTAGGCTGCAAAGAATGGGAGGCCTTCGACTAGAGCTGGTGCAGCATGGTGAATCATGGCGCCTCCTCTCTTGCTTGTGGCTGCATGCTGGAGCCATCCATTTACTAGCCAATATGGTGAGCCTTCTATTTATAGGAATCCGTCTTGAGGAAGAGTTTGGATTCAGTAAGTTTCTATCATCTACCTATTTATATATTCCACGCTTTCCCTGATATATTCATTTTCCTTCCTAAATTGTCTGTCACTAATTTGTGTTGGCAGTGAGAATAGGACCCTTATATCTGCTCTCTGGTTTTGGAGGAAGCTTGCTGTCTTGTCTGCATTTGCTCGTTCTTACTAATAATGCCAACTTAGTATCCGTTGGTGCATCTGGGGCCCTTTTTGGTCTATTAGGAGCCATGCTTTCTGAGCTTATTACAAACTGGACAATTTATTCAAATAAGGTATCTTGTTGCTTCCGTTTCTTATGGTGTTTCTGAGGTTAAGCAGGAAGTGAAATTTCTGATCAAAGAAAAATCATCATGTCAAAACATAAAATCGAGCCAAAAAGAGGGTTGTTTGCTGATTGAAAGAACAAAAACAGCAATAAAAATCGTAAATCTCACTATTTGGTTTGATTATATGAATCCTTCTTGCCCTCTTGCCCATCTTAAAGCAGCATTATGAACCTCCCCTCCCCCCCAACATCTCTCAAAATCTAAAACTTTGACAGTATCGAAATCAGTCATGATTATATTAGTATTAGTCGTATTGAGTAATATATATTGGTATTGGCATATATTGGATGTAAAATATTTTTATGATTTGGAACCTAAATAGTAAATGTCTAACAATATTAGGTATATTTGCTAATATATCACTGATATGAAGATACATCTCAATTTTATAGTAGTATCCAAAAATATGGGTATCAAAGGGCCGATACCAATATATATTGGTCGATATTTCATTACTTAACCCTTCTATTGCATTTAACGTCATCAGATCACTCTTCCTCATGGATACCTCTTGAATATTGTTGTCTCGAAACTCTCATAGACATCTTTTCCTCACCTTTACTTAGATTTTTCCTACTTTTTAACTTACTATAAATATAAATACATGCATTGCTTATTTGATCTTGTAAACTTACCAACACTTGTCTGTCTCGTTGATTTTATGTAATCAGGTTCAATGAAAGCATGAATTCACTAGTCCTAAAGTTATTTCCCAATGCAGCCAAAGGTGGTAGGATTTTGTATCTAAATAGGGACTGGTAGAACTAATGTATATTATCAAATACTCATAGAAGGCCAAAGCATAATTCTTTGATTATTATTCAAAATCTACTTTACAAACAATTCTTAAGCTTTCTTAAATAGAAAAACCAATCATAAGTGAATTGAGTAATGAGGGAAAAGAGTGGTTAATAACTGACAATATAATTAAGGAGGGGGGAAGACAACATAATTAGGAGGGGGGTTGTATATTAAGAGGGAAAAGGGTAATAGGTGGACGGTTGGCCGTGGAGTTGAGGAGGAGGGGGTTGTCTCTTGGTTACCTCAGGGACATTAAAAATATAAGAAAAATAAAGCCTTATTTTGTTTAATTATTGTCGCATCATTCTACATTCGAAAAAACTCATCCTTGAGTTTAAGCTGGTGATATTTCTTTCCGAATAGATTGGTAGTTGAAGGGAGTGGGCTAGTGGAGGTTGCAACTGTGCTAGATGAGAACATATAGGTGGTGGAGGAGAGTAAACTAGAGATGGCTTAGGAATATTTGGAGATGTAAACACTGGTTTTGGAGAAGGTGGAAGGCTGGCTCTGGGTGGACTAGATTCAGCCGGCTGTCAAGAAGCAGCTTTTGGAGTAGGTTTTAGTGTAGGGAGGACTGGCTTTGGTTGTCTTTCTATTGTGATAAGAAGTGGAGTGGGGTGGTTAGTGGGGCGGCACCTTGCTGCGGGTGATCTTGGTGAAGTAGAGGTAGGACTAAAAAATTCTCCATTATTCAGAGGGGTTCATTCGGCATGAAAAAATGGTTGGTGTTCAGGAGTGGTGATGTCCCCCTCATTTCCGTAGTAAAAGGTCATCTACTATCCTCTGTAACTTGGCATTGGTTTGCCAAGGTTTGGTAATTTCTTCATGGAAACTTTACAATCCTCAAGTCATTCTTTCTTTGATACCAATTGATGCGATTGAAGGTGGTGGGATTTTTAATTTGACTAGGGACTCATAGTCACAATTGATTGAGATTCATAAAATTAATTTAGGTGATTAAATATTTATAAAAGCCAATTTCTAATCGTTTGATTAATACTAAAAATCTGCCTTACAAACAATTTTTAAGACTTTTTAAATAGAAAAACTAATCTTGAGTGAATTGAGTAATGGAAAAGACGGAAGGCTAGTAGCTAATAACATAATTAAGAAAGGAAAAGACAACATAATTAAGGAGGGGAAATGATATAATTAAGAGGGAAAATTGGGAGAGGGTTGGTGGCTAATTTAATTAAGAAGAGGGGTAGCGGTGGAAGGGTTGCCTCGGAGGTTACGAGTAGGGGTTGTTACTTTCTTTGGAAGTAGGAACATGTAATTGGGGATATGTTTGTTGGGTTTGGTCATTTTTTAGTTGGTACCATAACAAACGGATAACCACTAGAAGGTTATAGGATATTTCTGCAAGAATTACAGTATTCACACATTCGATGAGTCCCCAAAGTGCCAAAAGTAGTAGGCACGCGCCTGAGGTGCACCTGAGGCGCTAATCCCAGAAGGTGCACTCTCGAGGCTCGCCAGAAGGGCCCCCAAGGTGCCATTTCTAATGGCACCCTCGCTCGAGGTGCACCCGACAGATGCTCGAGCACCCTTCGCAATATAAAATCACGCCTGATATAATTTTAGGGCATTCCAAAATTATTTCTCACACAATGAGCGCCACACAGAGAGTGAGAAGAGAAAAAGAGAGAAAAGGAGAAGGTTTGGTATCCGGTTGAGATCAAATTTGAGTTTCATTCTTCGCTTCTTCAAGGTTGAATACATTGTTCTAGAATGGGTTTCTAAAACTTATTTCGTTTGATTGTTCCTATTTCTCGTTATATTTTCTCTTGTGGGGTGTTAGGTGTATGAAGGGGGTTGTAATCAACCATACTTCACTTAGGATTGTCATGAAAGAATTTTGGAGGGGGTTATTTGTAACCGGAATTATTATTATAGTGGATTTATTCGGAATTTGTTCCGTAGTTTTTCAATTGAAAGGATTTTTAACATTAAAAACGTTGTATTTTATTGTGTTTTTTTATTCACGAGTTTGGTGGTTGACATTTGACAGAAAATTCGAATTTTAACATGTGTTTGGGTCAAACCCCAACAATGTTGCCCAAAGATATTGAAAACACAATAAAAATAAAGTCTACTTTTGCTCAATTATTACCACATCATTCTCCTTTATTTGAAAAAACTCGTCATCAAGTTTAAACGAGTGGTATCACTTTTCCAATAGATTAGTAGTTGAGGTTAGTGGACTGGTGGAGGTTGCAGCTGTGCTAGATGAGAATATGTAGGTGGTGGAAGAGAATGAACTAGAGATGGGTTCTGATTCTTTGGAGATGGTGGAGGGCTACCTTTAGGTGGACTAGATTCAACTATAGGTTGAGAAGCAGCTTTGGGAGTAGGTTTTGGTGTAGTGGGGGCTGACTTTAGAAGCCTTTCTGTTGTGATAGGAGGTGGAGTGGGGTGGTTGGTGGGACGGCATATTGTTGCTGGTGATCTTGGAGAAGTGGAGGTGGTGTCGGGGAAAATACCAGTCGGATAAGAATGCACACACACATACGATGTGGGAGAAAGAGAAGGAACATATAAATTTTACGTAGAAATCCTTCACGAACCGAAGAGAAAAATCACAGTTAACTTAATCCACAAATAAGTCCACTATGTGAAAATTGGTTATAAAATTCTCCAAGACAGAATATCCGCTATACACCAGAGATAGAATATCCGCTACACACCCGTGACAGAATAAAAAAAACAATTCCAGAGTTAGGAAACTATCACTTTGCTCTTATCTCTCTGTTTTTCTTTTTTCCTTCCTCTCACTGATAGTGCACTCCACTCTCCTTTCTTTTTCACACACGCCTAGATTTTACCGCTGTAACTTCACCATCTCAGCTATATAACCTTCACCGCATGTATATTTATACTGACTTTGCCTGGAACCATCTACCGAATAGGTAGGTTGTGTGGAGATAAATACCTGCCACCAACTCTACAAAGTGTCGTCTTGTCCTGTCGAGAGACATTGACCTTTTTGCCAATCAGGTACCAACTCTGAAGATCAACTATCCTTCTGAAAAGTTGCCTGCACAGATGTCACCTTTCTCCCCTTTTGATAGCTACCAACTTTGGTATGCAGACTTTGCAATCCAGCAAAGTCCTTGGTTATTATTCTTCAACAGTCCTCCGGCGTTATTCATTGGTTGATGTTCTCGATCTTTACTATGCTCAGCCCATATCTTCGAGCGTTACTGCGCATAGCAACCTTGGCTGTTTTTGTACCTCGACTGTTTTCCACGCAACCAGCAAGTCCTGGTCATTTTGCCTCAACCTGGCAAAATGACTCATCCTATCAATATGTCGCAATCGGGCAAAACCATAATCAACCGGTCAACCCGTTGACCGGCCATTTTGCCTCTAACCGGTCAACCTCCTGTTAACCGGCCACTTCCTTACCCATCCACAAAACTTGCCTTGCACGATCGGTCTTTTCCGGATTTTCACTCCGGCTAAAGCACTCTATTATTTGCTCTCTAGAAACCCACTTTGGAGAATTCCTCTTCGGCAAATTCTACTCCGAAAATCCACTCCGGATTTTCCACTCCGGAGAACTCTTCTCCGGAAAATCCACTCCGGAGAAATTCACTCCAGAGAATTATCCACTCCTGCATATTCAAAGCCGGAATTTTTCCACGTGGGAGTGACCCCAACAGGTGGAGCTTAGAAACTCTTTTTTATTTATCAGGGCTTCACTCCGCGTAAAAAAACTGTTAATATTCGAGAGTTTGGTGACTTTGCTCTCATTTCCGTCATAGAAGGCCATCCACCATTCTCTGTAACTTAGCATTACTCTGCCGATGTTAGGCAATTTCTCTACGGAGACCTTGCAATCATCGAGCCATTCATTCTCTGATACCAATTTAAAAGGCCAAAGGTGGTGGAATTTTTTATCTGACTAAAAATCCACAATCCTAACTGATTGGGATTTGCAAAACCAATCTAAATGACTAAGTACTCATAAAAAAAAACAATAACTAATTCTTTAATTAATATTCAAATCTGCCTTACAAATAATTTGTAAGCTTCCCTGAATAGAAAAACTAATCTTAGGTGAATTAAGCAACGGGAGAGAGTGGTGGTTAGTAGCTGATTACATAATTAATTAGGGGGGAAGACAATATAATCAAGGAAGGGGATGATATAATTAAGAGGAAAAATGGGAGGGGACAGGTGACTAATTCAATTAAGGGGAGTGGTAGTGTGGAGGGTTGGCCCAGATGGTGAAAGGAGGGGGTTGTTGCTGTGTTGGGAATAGAGAACATGTAGTTAGAAATATAATGTCAGAAAAACATTGAAAATATAACAATATGAAGCCTCCTTTTACTTAATTGTTGCAGCATCATTTCCTTTATGTAACTGTGCTGATAGATCCATCACAAAATCATTCAAAGTTGTTATGGGTCGAAGGACAGTGAAAGAACTGAAAAGTTGTTGGCTCAGTGTGCAGCCCTTTCCACCCTTCTGGCCGTGATTGCCTTAAACTTGGCCGTCGGATTCATCCCCGGCGTCGACAGCTCTGCTCACATCGGAGGCTTCCTTTCAGGATTTCTCCTCGGCTTCATTCTCCTACTTCGACCGCAGTATGGATATCTAAGCCCCCAGCAGCTCCCTCCGGGATTCGACAAGGGAAATACGACACCAAAGCACAAGTGCTACCAGTATTTCTTCTTTGTCACAGCTCTACTCCTCTTAACAACAGGGTAAGTAACGGAGCCTTTCTTTTTATTCTTGGCTTGTTATTGATGCTACCGTCGAACTTCGGCTGACTCTCTCCGTGGACCCAGGTATGCATACGGTTTGTTGAAGCTCCTCGGTCCAGCAACGGTACAGAAACTGAATGACAAACGGATCATGAACTTGCAGTAAGCCGAAATTAACTTCCCGAACCTTCGCACTTCAACAATGGCCGAGAAGCTGAAGATTGCTCAGGTTTTTCAAGGATAGATGGATTTGAGATTCAAAGGAACTAATAAAGACATCGAGGCTCTTGTCAAAATTGAAGACGAAGCTGACCTGCAAATCTTACTATATGGCTGTCCACCCAGAAGGAACACATATTATGTATTTTTCATGCTTATGTTCACTCCTCTGTACACCCTTTTTATTTATTTTTCTGCCCCGGTCAATTGATTCTACTAGAAAAGATTTTTTTTATGAATAAAAAGAAATTCCATATAAGTATATTAATAATTAAACTAAAATATCTACTGATGCTGTGACCTATTTATATACGAGAGATTAGTTAGACTGTCTACTATCAAGAGTTCAGTATATGAGATTTTCACATCATAGAGTTTATGAGAAAAATTCATATACACTGTCTGATTAACATTTTTTTTACGTAAAAGAATATGTCATTCAATCAAAATTCGTATTGTAGTCATGCAAGTAATGTTTAATGGAAATGGTTGAAGTAAAAAATGATACTACACTAACAAAATTTTATAGGCCACTTTTGAACATGTCAAAAAATAAAACACATAATGGTGTGGCTTCATTTTATTTGAGGCTAATTTAGACCCGATGAAAATTAAATTGATTATTCAACTCTGTTGGGTTTGGTTCAGGTATAATCGGCCCACCCCAACCAAAAAGCGGGATCTGAATGACAGCAATTCATGTACAAATGCCAAGGATTAAGCTGTTTGTCTGAGCAATCGGGTAATGATAATCATGTAAGGCCAATGCAAGTGATGGCCCAACAAAGTAATAAATGAAACATTAAATTCTGATAAGCGGTTACAATTAATCGAATGATAATAATCCGCATATAAACAACCCGAGTCGGTAATGGCCAAATAAAAGTCAAATATTAATGATTGGACAATTATTAAATCAACCCAAACAACAATTACACAATAATTGTAACTGTTAGAATTCAATGTAGTATAATGCTTTCTATTATAGGCAACAATTTCGAGCTGACAAACTGAATGAGACCCCGTTTATAAATACAGATCTCCAACCAAGAATGGGAACAAATAATACATTAGCATACAAACGCCTGTAGCAAATGCAATCAAAATGAAACACCAATCCTCCATTCTCATAAAGACTTAATACTCATCCCATTTTCTCTTTTTTTCTATATTTTTCTATTTTTTTAAAAATATTATTAATTTGAGTGTCGAAAGATATATTATAGAGTATAGTCGATATATCTTTAACATTTTATTAAATTGTTGTAGTAAATAGGACTATGATTTTCAGTAACGAAGATTAGACTTGCAGCTTCTTGAATAAACCGAAGGTTTTGCCCGACTATTTAATTTGTACAATAACTCTAGTTTAAGGGATGCATCAAATTTGAACGTGATTTATTTTTTCTAAAAGGAAACAACAAGCGGAATCGGTTTCTACTTATAGACCACAACATAAACATAATCCTAATTTTGCTCTCACCACCGATTCCATAGCCTCAGAGCCTCAATCTTCACGGATCTTTGCCTCTCTAGTCTCAAATTCTCAAACCCTAACTCCCTCGTTGGAATTCCAAAGAAATAAAACACACACATAATCGACAATATAGTAGAAATAAATTTATAAATTTTTCATTAATCATCTTTATCAAACACCGTGAGAGTACAATAAATCAAATATTGTAACCAAATACACATAAGTTGTACGATAATATTTAATATAAAAAATCTTTCTCAACCAAAAAAAATAACGTAATAAATTTT
>JAODPA010149925.1:3514-15050 GCA_025585075.1 Nepenthes mirabilis
CCCCCCACACACACACACCCCACCTTTACCCCACTTCCCAATTTCCTCCATTTTCCCCTGTATCAAATAAGGCCTATAAGTTACTGAAATCTATTGCAATTCCTTCTTCAACTGAGATGGGCTGATCAACGAGAATATTGTTTATCTTATTAAACTAGGAGCTGAAAAAAATATGAGGCTGTGGTCTAGCATGGTTTGGTCTTATAAAGCAAGATTGCCTAATGTGCCTATTAAGATACGTGAAAGTTTTGAAAAGGTTCATTATAGAGGAGGTAGAGGAACACCAAAGAAGAGTTTGAAGGAATTTTGCTTAATAATGCTTTTGTAGCTGCCAACTTTGAGACAGCGCCTCAAACATCAGAGGGAAACCAAATTCTGACTAGTAAAAATCAACCAACTCAAGGACACTTAAAACAGAAGTGTATTTTGAGACAAAATTCAAGGCTGCATAGATGGCAAGTCAAGCATTTATTGTGTCAATGATAGACATTTTGATTTTTCTTCCTCATCACCCCAAAACCCCCAGCCTTTGCATTAACCTAACAAGTAATAAAAAAAACTCTCACCTTCTTTCTTCTCCGGTACATACTTGGAAAAACGGTACTTCTGCCAAAAATTTAAAGTTTATGACATCATAAGCCAACCAAAGCAGCAGAAACGTATGATAACAAAATTTCAAACCAGACAAATTCTAATTTTACCTGCAAGTGGCTTTTTACATGATAAATGGTCAAGCCTTCAATATTCATAAGCTTCAATACACCTTTCGGAGTGGCCTCTACAATTTAAAGTCTGGTTAGAAAGCATCACTAAATAGCAGTCTACTAAATATCAGATTATACTTCATGGTTTTGGAGAAGTATATCTCTTCACACTCAACAGTTAGCCCTAATTGCCAAAGATGATCCAAAGCAAAGCAAGCTTACTCTCAGCACCATCAAGCTGTTTGACAGCCTCCACAAAACGCTCATGAAGCCCAGGTGTCCATCTCATTCTCGGTTTATGTGCAGCTGCAATACTCCCACGTGAGATACGAATTGACAGAGCTGGAGCGTCATCACCAGCTGGTGCCACAGTGTGGTGATAATTGCATGCTGATACTGGTCTAAATGAAGCTTGAGTTTGTTCATATATTTCCTAACAACAGGAACATAAGCAAATTAGTATTACATAGCATCACAATCTAGGAAATCATATAGCTCGTTACTTGTGGCAGTCAAGGTCATCAAATTGGGATTTGGACCTCAAATTGGCTCATGGACTGAAAGTCTTCGTGTTACAATAGAGGAACGCAGAACCCCTCCATGTCTGCATGACCCACATGGGCTGAGCCAACAAAAAATATGCATGCGTCTGTGTGTGAGTGTGTATACATACACACATGTAAGGTTGAAAGGAGAGACGTAGTTCACATCACATTGACATGCATAGTATAAATATTACAACTGCCATATATATATATAGTCCCAAAAAGAAACAAGGGAAAACCCATATTGTAATTATTAGAATTACCAGCCTGTTGAGGTTATCTAATGTAAGGTAGAATGACACCAAGTCTGCATGGCCCATATGGGATGAGAAAAATATGCCTGTGCTTGTGTGTGTACATAAACTGGTATATGGTTGAAGGGAGAGATGTAGGTTTTGATGTTGGGATCTCCCATGGACTCATATATAGGTTTAGTCGGCTATCAAAATCCCATGAGATACAACTTGGGATCAAAATAACATGTGCAGGGTAAAATCCTGATAACAGTGGTAGTACACCCATAACAGCAAACAAAATATCGTGTTCATAATAGGCGTTGATACTGTCTGTTGAATCCTGACAGAACACTGAACAAATCCCTCGATATTTTGTCAGCAAGAATAGGACTACAGTAGATAAAAAAGAAGCAAGTAAATAGACTTCAAAAGTTGAATTTGAACCTTATTGCCATGGCCTGACAAGAATGTCTTAGAACACCCATCAGTAATAAGTTCATACAGCACTAAAATTGAAGTATAATTATGATCCAAATCGATCAATGTAAGCCTCATTAAGGTCACTGCAAGTATAGAAAATTGTACTTACATCAATCCTGGGATTTTCTCCACTATCGGTTATAGCAAAGTGAAGTTCATCTGGCAAGAACTGTAGCTCCAACTTCTCTGTAAGGGCCAAACTGTCATTCGGACAAGTCATGTCATTAATGCTACCACCAGGGACACAGCTAGGACAGTTCAGAAAATCTTCACCTAGATTGCTTGAGCACTTCTGCTCATAAGGATTGCACAAATCATCATTTAAAAGCAACCCAAATTTTGCAGAGGAACCAGCAGATACAGCATGCTGTGCTGAGAGATTTGGAAGAGATGGGAGATTCTCAAGCTGCCTTTGGGTTTCAGAACTTGAGGAAGATGACAGTTTTAAACTGTTACAGAAGATGGGAGAACGAGAGGACACACTCTTAGGATAGGCTTGAGAACCAGATGTAGCAGTGCTCTTTGGTCCAGGTTCCACACAGGATCTCTGAGGATGTTTGGGAGATTCACCTAAGAAATTCGATAGGCTGAACTTTACTGACTGTGTCAAAGATAGATGACATGAACTCAGAGATTCACTTGACAGTGAACTATGACCAGCTTCATCAGACGAACAATCATCTGCGGATTCAGAAGTACAATGTACTGCCCTTCCTTTCTTACAATCATTCAATGTTGCAGATTCCTTACTAGGAGGGCTCATGTTGTATATTCCTGTTCACCCACATATCAATTATGAAGTATGCAGCAATATGGCATGATTCTGTGGCAGAGTTGTGGCCGACATACTTGGTAAAATTCAAGAAGCAAAAAGGCAAGTGTCTTTGTAATCTTGGAATCCATATAAGAAATCAGCGATAGCCTCCACATAAAGTAAATCTGTATTCCAACATTGGTAGAGCCGCAAACCATTGGTAGATAGACTGCATCCCAACGCACAGCTGCAACCCAGAGATCATGGCTGTTACATGACATCCATTTAAGAAAGCCAGGCCATAATCAAAACTATTTGAAGAGGAACTGCAAAACAGATAACAAACAATATGACCTCTCTAAGCATCAAGTCCACTGGCATTAATACAAAAAATATGCAGACGCCAGTGTGGGCCGTCTTGTCTTTTTCATTCTCTATTCTTTCATTAGTTTGTTGGGTTTCAGTGGATTCAATTCAGCACAATAATAGAATGATTTAGGGAAAAGAAAGCAATGAATACATGATGGTGTATCTAGGGAAAATAAGCAAAATAACAATTAAAATTCATTAATTTGGAAAAGGTCTGCCACAGGGCATCTAGGGAATTTTTTTATGGTGAGCGTTAGAAGAAGGGAGATTATAGTGGACATATAGAGGCCATCAAAAATACATACTACATGGAATGACTAGAGCAAGTATGATGGGAGAGAGATATCGCTATTGTGAACCAGAACTACATCAACCATCAGCATGAATTTTTACTTGGCTTAGATATGCATGAACTTACTACAAGCATTCAGCATTAGCTTCAGCAACCTATGTTGTTACCCGAGGATTCCGTTTTGATAGATGAAACTACAAAAGATTTAAAGTCAAAGTCAGGGTTATCAACGACTATTGACCAAAGATCACTGCCTCTTAACCAATTCTAGAAAAAAAGGAGGCATGCTATCATAAAGGTTTAAGAATCTAAATGGTTCAAAACAAGCAAGAGAAAAACAAAATAAATGGAGTGCAACTTTTTAGCAGTTCTGGGAAAAACAACGAACAATATCAAAACAACTTTACAAACAACATATTTCGGTATCTTGAATTTAAAATTCAAGAAAAGGAGCTAGTGAAGAAGACAATGTATAGGGTTAGGTGGGTTTGTAAAATGGAAAAATGCATCATGGCTGTTACATGACTGTTGGAACAACTCTACAGAATGAGTCCTAGTGTTGGGTAATTAACAATCAATGAATATAGAAAGTATTGGAGCTGAAATGATGCTTCAGAGATGAGCATTACAACTCAAAGACAAAATAAGGAATGAAAAAATTCATGAGAAGTTAAAAGTTATATGTATAGGAGATAAGATGAAGGAATGGAATTTGAAATGAATTGGCACCTAAAATTGAAGTCATAGAATGTGCCAATTAGGAAAAGTGATTTGATTGTGGCCAAAAGGAATAATAGGGGAAGAGGTATGTTTTCTCAAAAGAAAAGGAAAAAAAAAAGAAAAGGCAAGCTACTCTTACAAAACCTTGGGTGATGTAGCAGGAAACAATTTGACCATGCTTCAACCTTTATAAGATTTTGCCTTAAATTGCACCGACCGACCAAAGAATATTCATGTACTTGAACCCTTATAGAGAGGCATTTGGCTTTTTGTTATCATAATAGTTGTTATTGTGGTTCACACTGCTGCTATTGATGTTTCGATTGGTTGGGAGTGGTACAAGAAAAAAGGAATTTCATTACACAAAAGAGAAGTGAAATGTATATATATTACCAGAGAACATGATGTTTTACCCCAAAAGAAGAAGAGGGAGAGAACAAGATTCCCTTCAAACACACAACTTTACTAAGCACTACATCAAAGAAGTTCTAAACTGAGCGATGTTTTAAAATCTGTCATGGTCCAAGTCTTCCTATTCAAAAGCCTTAAAAACCTTTCCAAGGAAACATCATTTGCCATGGCAAAACCTTAAAATGTCAGGAATGCTATAAGAATCATGCTATTTATGGAAGACAAAGTTGATCCCAAAGTTGAGCTTTAAAAGATATAGAATCACGTAGCAGAGTATGAAGGAATGCTGAGTGCAGCAAATGTGATAAATACAACATTGACAAGGAGTAGACTTTGCTGACAGAACCAGATCATGGATTTATCACACCAAGTTGCAAACTGGCAATTAGAACTCTTAGGAAGTGATAACGTCTAAAGATGGAAGTGGAGACACTGCGGTGGATTTTTAAGGAAATGGAAGTGGCAATCAGCAATCCTTTGATAAAGAGCAGCAGTGCTGGAAGCAACTATGGTCAGGTAGAAAATGTGGAACAAAGGTAACTATAGAAGGGATTGCTAAGCAGATTATATACGCTTTTGCGGACAACCAAACTTCCCGTAGCAGATAACCGTGGCCACTGACCAGAGCATGTCTCATTCTGGAAACTAATTGGTTATGGATTAAGAGGGATGGGAATGTAACAGCACATAACCTTCTCTGTCAATGTGCTCAGCTTGGATGCGGAGGAGAATTTAACAAAGATCACCTTATCTTTCAGGATGGATGCAACCAATTTTTCTAACAATGATACTCGCTTGATGCTAAAACTATTTATGGAGCCAAACAAACTGTCAGGAGGAAGAAGAAAAATGGAATTGGAATTCAGAGCTTCAAGGCCAAATCTGTGCACCAACAGAACCTTAATTGCTCCCAATAATGTGATGCACGCACACAATCTCTGAACCTGAAAACCACAGGGAATAGAGACAGGGGAAAGGGGAAAAGAGGGTTCTAAAAGGGAGGGGAAGTCTGACAGAGGAAAAAGTAGAAGGGAGAGAAAGAGACGCGAGGCCAAGAAGTTGACAACTGAATTATATTCCCCTTTGTCCTGTGGCATAATAGTTATATATAAAGTGTAAACCATAACGGAATGCTGTTAGACACAATAAAAATAGAAAATAAAAATCTAAAGCAGAATAATTTGTCTAAATGTAATCCTAAAATTTTAGGGGAGGTCGGGTCAATCTAGCACACCTTCGTGAAATCAAAAAATCGGGAGATGGATAGGTTGGTGGATTAGGAGCCGTATCGATGATGCCTGTAACATTGTCGTCTTCATCAAAGAAAACCTTATCCTCAAGGTTGAATGTGAAAAAATATTGGCTCAAATCAGTAGCCGACTCCCATGTAACTTCCACAGGAGAGTGCAAATGCCATTGGACAAGGAATTGGGGAACAAACTTTCCATGCTATAAAACCTTCTAAAAACCAAGAAGCCGTGCGGGATACACTAATGGTTGTAAACCCCACGCCTCGGTAGGCAGCTCAACGTGCTGGCCAAGAGGGTTGCCGTGGCATTTCTTGAGTAGAGAGATGTGGAAGACATTACGAATTTTTGAATAGTCCAGCAATTTCAAATGGTATGCGATTGGGCCGATCCAGTCTAATATACGGAAGGGTCCACAATATCGTTTAGTTAGTTTGTCGGATTGTCAATGCGCCGTTGTGATTTGATGGTAGAGCTATAATTTGACAAAGACCCATTCTCCCACCTAGAATTCCTTATCAGTTCGGCAAGCATTGGTTTTGTTCTTCATGTGTAGCCGAGCTCGTTGTAGGTTGGCTTTGAGAGTGGCAAGATGTGGGAATGGTCAGTCAACAGTTCATCAACGATAGCCCGAGGAAGTGCCCTAAACGTAGTCCATTAATGCGAGCAACGGACGGCCGTATACCACCTCAAAGGGACTCATTTTTATAGAGGAATGTCAAATAGTATTATAGTTCCATTCAACCCAGGGTAGAAACTTATCCCAAGTAGAAGGATTGTCTGTAACAAAACATCGCAAATAATCTTTGAGACAGCGGTTCACCATCTCAGTTTGCCCGTCTGTTTATGGGTGATAGGAGCTGCTAGTAGACAGGTTAGTCCCCTGCGACCTGAAGAGCTCCTTCCCAAAGGTACTCATGAAAATGGGATCCCGATTAGAGACAATGTCAACCGGAAACCCATGGAGACGGCAGATGTCCTTAACAAAGATTTCCGCAAGATCAACAGCCATGAAGTGAGTGCTCCATATTTAGACAGGAGGTCCATCACCACAAGGATCACCGTTTTCCCCCCAGAGAAAGGTAAACGAGTGATGAAGTCCATAGAGATGGATTCCCAAATCTTACCTGGAATGGGAAGTGGTTGCAGCAGTACTTGAAACGCTGTGTTGAGCGGTTTGACTTGTTGACAAATGGCACACTCCCATACATAGTCATGAATGTCCTCACGCATATGAGGCCAATAAAAAGTAGCAGCTATCCTAGCTAGGGTGCAATGAAATCCAACATGTCCACCCAAGGGAGAATTATGGTATTCTTGCAATATTAACTCCTGTAGGGCTGAGTCAGTTCGAACAAAAATTCGATTCTTATAGAGAATCAAACCGTCCCGAAGTGTGTAATCCTCAATGTCTGCTGGACGGTCTTTAAGAGAGGTGATGAAACTAGCTGAAGTTGGATGTCGTATGAAGAAATTGCAAACAGCGGCCAGCAGTGCCATTACTGGTTTGGAGACTGTGTATAGCAACAGGGCCCTTCAGGTAATTGGGACAGGGCATCAATAGGGTCATTCTCTCATCTTGGCCGGTAGACAATTACAAAATCAAAACCTATTAATTTAGTGATCCAATGCTACTGCTTAGGGGTGTGAATGGATTGGTTCATCAGTGCTCTGAGAGGCTGATGATCAGTTTGGATAGTAAATTTGGTACCTAATAGGTATTAGCGCCATTTCTTCACTGCTTCCGTGATCGCGTAGAATTCCCTAAGGTAAGCAGAGGAGAGTTGCATCTTAGAACAGAGTTGTCTACTGAAAAAAACCAAAGGACGCCTGGACTGCATAAGCACGACTCCAACACCATTACTAGATGCATCTGTTTGCATGACAAATGATTTAAAGAAATCTGGTAAGACTAGTATGGGAGTAGTAGTGAGAGCTGCCTTGAGAGAATTGAAGGTTGTCACAACTTTTAGGCTCCAAACAAAGGCATTCTTTCGCAATAATTGGGTAAGCGGCGCTGAAATCTCATGATAGTGAGCCACAAATCGCCTATAATACCATGCAAGCCCGAGAAACCCCCACAATTGCTTGACATTGCCAGGTGTAGGCTGCCGTTGCACTGCCTCAATTTTGGTTGGATCCACTGTCACTCCTTATTCAGACACGACATGGCCCAAGTAAGATAGCAATGATCGCCTAAATTCACACTTCGATTGCTTAACATAAAAAAGGTTGTCACGCAAGACTTAGAGCACCCAGGTGAGATGGTGGAAATGCTCCTCCCAAGAAGAGCTATACACCAATATGTCGTCGAAGAAAACTAACACAAATTTTCGGAGTGCTGGTCGAAAAATAGTGTTTATCTCCGCTTGGAAGGAGGAAGGAGCATTAGATAAATCAAATGACATAACTAGGAATTCGTAATGCCTCTCGTGGGTTCAAAAGGTTGTTTTATGTACGTTCTCGGTATGAACACGTAGTTAATGGTATGCTACACGCAAGTCCAGCTTAGAAAAAACTCGACCGCCATGTAATTCATCCAATAACTCATCCACTGTGGGTATGGAAAATATGTCCTTGATTGTGATTGCATTGAGAGTACGATAGTCAACACAAAAGCGCCACTTACCATCCTTCTTCTTGTCAAGTAGAACCGGTGAAGAAAAGGGACCAGTATTGGGCCAAATAATTCCCTCAACAAGCATCTCTTGGATTAGCTTCTCCATTTCCTCCTTCTGAAAATGTGGATAACAATATGGTTTAACATTCACCAGTGGTGTATGAGGCTTTAAGGAAATTCGATGATCTGTTAAACCTTGAGGGGGTAAGCCGTGAGAGACAGGGAATACATCGACAAAAGAAGTAAGGATGAGGCAAAGAGTGGAGGAAATACCAGGATGGACATCATGAGGTAAATGGTTTGGAGACAAGGAGGTAGCAAATGTGCTTCTAGGGCGGACTTCGTGACCAATGTAATTGTCAATTGAAAATAGATGGCGGCGGAATTGGTTAGGTCACTTTGCCGCAGTTGGCCCAATATCATGGTAGAAATTGTAGCTTTTTCCAACCCCTGTAAGGTGAGTTGCGTGCCTGCATAGTCAAAATTCATCTACAGAGCCTTATAATCGAACAACATTGGACCAATAGACGCCAACCACTGAACTCTCATTACCATGTCTGCCCCATATATCGGCAGTAAATAAAGGTCGACGTGAAATCGGGAGGTCCTTGGTGTGATGAGAACATTAGTACACAACCATTCACAATGTAATAAATCCCCGTTACCTACTATAACATTAAGATATTAAGAAGGCTCTACGGAGAGCCCCAAATACCTGGCTAGTCAAGTTTGTAAAAAGTTGTAAGTAGAGCCACTATCCACCAGTATGACCAACGAATGACCCGAAATTATCCCCTATAGCCGCAGTGTGGATGGAACAAAATGGCCTTGCAAGGCATGGAAGGAGATAGTTCAAGTGCTATCTAGAGCTAGGGGCAAGAAAGAGACCCCGTAAGGTAGTTTATTGGAGATTCCTGGACAATAGAGTCGACCTTTGAAATTGGGGCTTCAGACTGGACAGGACCTTCTTCCTCGGCTATCATACAAAAAAACTGTGGAGGTTTATACGGATGACCTGGTGTGAAATGCTCATCACAGTTGAAATACAACCCATGTTCCTAACGCGATGCCATTTTGGCAGGGGTTAATTTCTTTATTGGCAATTTGGGTGAAAGGTTTTGAGGGTGTCGGTTTTTTTGTAGCAAGGCGGAGGTGTTGTTGGAGGACTTGGTGAGAGGTGGATGATGGAAACAGAGTCAATTAGTATCAAGTTTTTTCTCCACTAATTCTGCCATGCCAATTGCTTTTGGTAACAGGATGGGTTTCAGAAAGAGCAGCTCTCTCTGTATATTATCGCGTAGCCTAGATATGAAACAATTTAGAAGATTAATGTTAGTGAGCCCAAGAGTTCGAGTAGAGAGACTCGAACTCGGCCATATAATCCGCTATAGTAGTGGCCTGTCGGAGCTTGTACAGAGTAACTTCGTAATTTAAGTAGGAGGAGAGCCCAGATCGGAGTTCAAGATTTCTGAAGAAAATTTCCCAAGTCAAAAACTGTTGGATTGCATGCATCCATTGATACCATTGCAATGCAACTCCTGTCATGTAAAAGGCGGCAATAGTTAATTTCTGCTCCGGGGAAGTACTGTGGTAAAAGAAAAATCGATCAACCTGAAATTGCCACCTAATCACGTCATTGCCGAAGAAGAAAGGGATTTCGAGTTCGGGCAAGCGAAGGTAGGAAAAGATTTGGGCATCTGATTGTGAAGGTAGCAAGGTTGGTAGGGTTTGAGTCGTATGATGGGGAAGAATAGAGGAGGAAGGCGAAAACGTTGAGGGGGTAGGAAGCAAAGAAGGATTGGTGGATGACAAAGGTTGTCGCTCGAGTCAATGGAGGAAATGGAGGATTTCAGTGAGAGATTGCTGGGTATGCTCTGTAGTAGAAGCATTGGTGGCTATGCCTTCGGAATGTTGCTATACTATAGCCACGGCGTCCTTCAATTCCATCAAAATTCCAGCAATCGAATCTTCCAACCTTGTAGCGGGTCGTCACACCCTCTACCATGTCTTAATGAAAACACTAGTGATGCATGCACACAATCTCTAAACCTGAAAACCACAGGGAAGGGAGACAAGGGAAAGGAGAAAAGAGGGTTCTGGAAGGGAGGGGAAGTCTGACAAAGGGAAAAGTAGAAGGGACAGAGAGAGACGTGAGGCCAAGAAGTTGACAACTGAATTATATTCCTCCTTGTCCTGTAGCATAATAGCTATATATAAAGTGTAAACCATAACTGAATGCTGTTACATATAATAAAAATAAAAAATAAAAATATAAAGCAAAATAATTTGTCTAAATGTAATCCCGAAATTCAAGAGGGTGGTTGGGTCGGTCTGGCACTCCTTCGTGAAATCAGACAATCGGGTAATGGATCGGCTAGTGGATTAGGAGCCTTATCAATGAGGCCCATAACATAATGCTTATGTTTAGCTTGTCCCATCTATTTTGCATCAGTTTTCTTCTATCCTTTCTGTAGCCAAAAAAATCCACTCCGTATCATAAATATGGACTTAAATTTGAGCAAGTTGCAGGTGCAGAAATCATTTAGTCGAGGAAATTTGGATAGATTGGGAGAAACATGGCTAGCTAGTGCAGATCAACTGCTCCATCTATTGAGGGAGTCCCCCCCCCCCCAAAAAAAAAAATAAAAAAATAAACCACAAACACAAACACACAGAAATCACCGTTGTACCACAAACAACAAATTAATTGCCATCAGAAATTGGATGTGAAGACACAAAATTGAAGAAAACAACAACGGGAGAGAGACGCCATAGTCCGCACCTGACAGTGAACAGAGCACTAGCAGCTGAAGTTGCGTTGTGCTTCCATCACAAACTACTTGAGCACATCAGAAAATTCCGCATCGGTCGTATGCGCTCTTTTTTGAGATGGAGATGGAGATGACAGAGAGATGAAGCGACGTATTGGCGATTGCCATCGAATGAGACAAGGAATTGCGATTCATATCAATGAATGATTGAATAAACAACGAGCATTTAATTAATCCATAACTCATGTTAACTTCGATCGATTGATTCTTCCGTTTCGCTGATGGCCCCTGAAGCTGCTGCAGGGTCTGCTTTCCTCAGCCTCTCAAACGTCCAACGACTAAAAAATTTAGCAGTATTATTAATTTATTTATCTATACAAAAATTAT
>JAODPA010149935.1:4973-15045 GCA_025585075.1 Nepenthes mirabilis
GTAGATTATTTTTTCATGATTTAAATAAGCGGTCTGATCCCTAACAAGTAATATCAAAAGCATGGTTCTTATTGTCATGTATTAAAACTTATTTGAATCGATAGAGGTTTGAAATATAATAATTTGTTTAAATAGCTCAGACTATAATATTTGGAGGAATAAGATGAAAAATTTATTATTTGTTAAATAATGTATCTCTCAATATTTGCTACGTAAAAGCTTAAGTCAAAATCCAAAAAGGAATAGACTTTTGAATATGAAAAAATTTGTAACTCTATTCGATAATTCGTTGACTATAATATATATAATCACATTCGGAATAAAACAAATATGAAAACATTGTGAAAAAAGCTCAAGACACTTTATACCTCGAAGACTAGTAACAATAAATTATAGTACTTGATGAAATTGATTCAAGTAAGATACAAAGAGGGTACGTTTATAAATGACCACTTGAATAAATTTTACGGATATGTTAACCAATTGAGTAGTAGAAGTATCAATTGGACGATGAGTTATTAGGATTATGGTTATTGACTACCTTATCGAATTCTTGGGAAGTGATATGGATCACCATTACCAATACTGCTCTAAAATGGTTGTTGACCCTAAAAATAGCAAAAGGAGCCGTATTGAATGTGGAGATGAGACAATGATCATAGGGCTCTTCTTCTTCATATTCCAAAATACTAGTCTCAGAGTCACAGGGAATAAATAAAGAGTATGACTCTAAATTTAGCGAGAAGAGTTGAAGTAAATCTCAATTGAGATACCAAAACCTCGAGTGCCACTATTGCGAAAAAATGTGTATATTAAGAAGTATTATTACAAGTAAAAGTGAGAAAAAGTTGAAAGAAACTAAAAGAAGGCTTACAAGACTCGAGATGAGGAGCGAGTCTCAATTGTTACCAATCTCGATCTCTTGTTAGTGTGTAAAAAAGATGAATCGACTAGAGAATTTCTAATAGTTGTCCAAGAAAAGAAAGTTTCTAATTTGTATGTGTTATAAGCCTCTATTTCAGCCGAAGATGTGCATATTGCGAGAAGTGAAGAGTCTTCAGATATATAGCACCAACAATTAAGCCATATGAGTAAAAAAGGGCTGAACTATTTACCCAAGAAGAATTTCCTTCAATGTGTGAAGGAAGCCAAGCTGAATATTTACTCTCATTGCATAGTGGAAAAGCATTGGAGAATTTCGTTCCATGAAAACTCATCTACAAAGAAGATGAATCTTTTTAAGTCGGTCTACACTAATATATGTGGCACTCTTAAGGTGAAAACATTTGGAGTAGCATTCTACTGCATCACTTTCATTGATAATTATTTGAGAAAGTTATAGTATATTCGTTAAAATCAAAGGATCAAGCTATTGATATCTTCGAACAATTTTATACTCTATTGGAGAGATAAATGAGAAAGAAATTAAAGTACATCAGGAGTGATAATGATGATTGTTAATGATTAATAAGGTCAAGATTGAGGAGAATGAATCGAACATAATGACTAAAATGATATAGATGGGGAAGATTGAAGTTTGTTGAACAATAACCAAAATGATGATTGCCCCACACACTGATGTGAAAAAGTTTGTTGAATTATGGGTCACTCTCATGTAAATCTTATACTCACTTGACGTGTCATTCGATAGCTCACACAAAAATGCATATGTATTATACTGATATGAAAAAATTACAGCGTAATGTGCAACGGGTGCTTAATTGTCATATGTGCGCTGATTCCAAATTGGAGGGCGGCTGAGAAACTCCCAAAGGATGCATGAGCATGATTCCCAAATTATCCTATGCTTGATACGTATCGAAGAGGGCTCTCATGCGCCGATTACAGTGGGCTCGTGCTTAACGAGCGCTCGATGGGCATTCGAGTACCGTTGTTGATATAATGTGCTTGATGCAATTTTAGAGTTACTATTTTTACAATTCTGAGATTTTGAGCACTGACACTATGAGAAAAAGATGAGAAAGAGAGAGAAAATGGAGAAGAGAAAAGTTCAAGCATCTGAGTAAGTTTTGAATCGTATTCAAATCTTAATCAACATTGGATATACTGTTTTTAAAGTTGATAAGAATGTTTTACCGGTATTATTTATTATCTTTCGTTTTATATTCATTATTGTTTAGACTTATTTATTACAAGACGTTGCATCCTTATATTTATTGGAGTTTGTATAATTTAACGTATGTTGTATAATAGATATTTCAGACGTTTAGTCTTGTAGTTTTTTCCTCTCATTCATGAGGAGAGTTTTTCATACAAAATTTTATATCATTTATTATTTGTTATTATTTTTTTTTGTTGTGTATTGTTAATTATTTACTCACGGTTGAATTAAACGGTCCGATCTCTAACATAAAGTCTGCAAAATGATTTATTTAGGTATCAAAACAGGACCCAATATTTCCAAGATTTAATAGTGCTCATAAATATCAAGAGGAGCGGCAGGCTGTAAAATTTCATTTATATCATCATCGCAACTAATTGGCTCTGTATTCTGTTAGATTGTTTTTCTTAATTATATGTTGCCGCTTTGAGAGGCAGGGAAAAAGCGCCCTGTTGTGATATTTAATAAAATTTAACTGCGCGACGGCTTTTGAATCGAAAAATAGTATGACCTTTCAGATACATAGCCCCGTGAACTAGTGACAGCAGTCTCGCCTGGCGCAAACCTCGGCAGGCATGGCCGAGCATCCCCCCCACACTGCGACTCAGAGCCCATGCATCAGATTCGTCGATCTTCTGTGATTCCTCTCACTGCCATGTCTGTGTCAGCTCACCCCGTGTTTGGCTGTTCGATGGTACCGCACCAAGCTATGACCTGTTTGATGAAATGCTCGAATGAACTCTAACGCCTGTGAAATGACTGCTTGATGTGGGCTATGAGAATTCTTTCTCCATGGTTCAAGAGGGGCTGACTTCTCCATCTCCGTAGCAAGGAGGACCTTCCAAGCCAATTGGTGAATAGGAAAACTAAAATGTCCGGCAGAAATGCTTGCAGGATTTACTTTTTAGGTACTGCAGAATTGAAAGTAATTTTGCACCAAATGAAGGAATAAGAAAGTAGTTCATTCCCATCTCATTTGTAAATTCCATTGACTTTCAGCGTCAACCTTGCACAATTGGGCAGTAGCAAAAACTCTTATCGGACTTCCCCGTTATTTACTTTTCTTTTTGCGCTGTTCGAACTTCGCTAGATCATGCATAGTGCTTGGTCTTATTAATTATCCATACAGGGCCAATTGAACTTGCTGCTGTTGGGGTTTCCATCGCCTTGTTCAACCAAGTTTCAAGGATTGCTATCTTCCCTCTTGTCAGCGTGACAACTTCTTTTGTTGCGGAGGAAGATGCTGTTTCAAAAGTGAGCCTTGAACCACAAGAAACTGAATTCTCGGAATCAAGTCTGACTGCAAACGGTGAAGCTAAAGAGTTAATTTCACAGTCTGGTAATGCTTTTTGCCTACTCGTG
This sequence comes from Nepenthes mirabilis, assembly GCA_025585075.1. Taxonomy (NCBI): domain Eukaryota; kingdom Viridiplantae; phylum Streptophyta; class Magnoliopsida; order Caryophyllales; family Nepenthaceae; genus Nepenthes; species Nepenthes mirabilis. The sequence continues at coordinate 8,458 of JAODPA010149935.1, forward strand.
TTTACTCTCTCTACATATCTATAGTTTGAGCGTTTAAATGTAGAATTTTTAAGATTCGCCAGATTTAACATTTTCTTCATTTCTTACTACAACGTGTTTTCCACAACAGATTTTGGGGATGTTGCTTTAAAGGAAGAATCTGATGGTATTAACGTAGAAAATTCTGGGCTTGCAAAAAGGCAAATTCCATCAGCGTCATCAGCATTGATTATTGGTGCAGTCCTTGGTCTTCTTCAAGCCATTTTTCTCATTTCTTTAGCAAAGCCTTTGCTGAAGTACATGGGAGTTAAATCTGTAAGCCAACTTCTTGAATACCCTTGATGGATGAGAAAGTTTTTATTTATTTTATTTTATTTTATTTTATTTTATTTTTTTGAAGGGGGGATATAAGAAACGTTTGAAGGAAATCATGATCAATCTATAACTAATTTTTTGACAACATTATCATTATTGTATTTCCCTCACAAATTTCCAGATCCAATTATATCTTAAGAAAGAAGAGACAGAGACTTTTTAATGTGTTTGGTTTCTGGCCAAAATGACTCAGTTCTATCTATGTCTTTGCTTGTAACTTACTGAACAATTTAATTTTGGTAGGACTCGCCTATGCTAGCCCCAGCACAACGGTACTTGAGATTGAGGTCATTGGGTGCCCCTGCGGTTCTTCTCTCACTGGCTATGCAAGGAGTCTTCCGCGGTTTTAAGGATACAAAGACTCCTCTATATGCCACTCGTCAGTAATCAGGCAAACATATTATATGAGCACTTGCACTATTCATATTTTACATTTATCAAAGTTCAATTCGCTCAGCTTATGCTAGTCCAGGTCAAAGAAGAATTTTAGCGTGACCATTCAAATAAAAATTTAGTGGATGTTGGATTAAATTTAATTACAAAAATTTCAAGACTAGCTTAATTCCATAGTAAGTAGCTATAAAATGAAACAGAAACAGAATTAATGAAGGTGACAGACTGAAAAATATAAATTTACCCAAGGGAAATTACATGTTTCTGGATCAATATACTCTTTTTGATGTTAGGAGTATCCTTGGAGCTTGATCACTCCAGATAATTGGCACACAAAAATAGCAAATAGAAAGAAATCATCTGTCTTTTTATCTGAATTTCGTGGTGATAAAATCTTGCTCTTAATTTTTTCAGTGGCTGGAGACATTACAAACATTATCCTGGACCCCATTTTTATGTTCATTTTCCGCTTAGGAGTGAGTGGTGCAGCCATTGCCCACATCATATCTCAGTGAGTCTATACGGCTGCTCTTGATTTCATAATCATGTTTTGTGCTTGTTTTAACATACTTAAAGTTATTCTTCTATTCTACTGTGCTCATGTGCTTGTGCAACTTTATTTGGTGATCAATGATCATAGGTACCTAATCTCAATCCTACTCGCTTGGAGATTAATACAATTGGTGGATTTTTTACCCTTAAGTATTAAGGACCTGCAATTAGGCCGTTTTCTTAAAAATGGTGAGATCTAAACATTACCTTTTGAAATTAGAAAACTTTAAGGGGTGAAAAAAGGAGTTTGAAAGAAAAAACAAAAAAGACTATCAATAGTCTTTGTGGGTTAAAAAGAGAAGCCTTTCTGGCCAATTAAAACCTGTTTTGTTCTTCAGGTTTTCTGTTGTTGATAAGGGTCATAGCTGTGACATTCTGCGTGACCTTGGCAGCATCAATTGCTGCACGTCAAGGTTCTACAACCATGGCTGCTTTTCAGGTCTGCCTGCAGGTTTGGTTGGCCACTTCTCTTCTTGCTGATGGACTGGCTGTTGCTGGACAGGTCAACTGAGCACGCAATTCTTTGCTGGAAACACTTGTTCCAATCTATATATATGATAAATTCAAAGTGCTCAGTTACATGGACTTAGGAGGTTTTCTTTTTACTGCAGGCAATTCTTGCAAGTGCATTTGCTAAAAAAGATTACAACAGAGCTACATCAATTGCGGCGCGAGTTTTGCAGGTAAGTTTGCTATATTTGATTTTTAACATGAGAACAGACTACAGATGCAATCAATTTGTTGGGTTTGGTCACTCTCTTGTGGGTAACTTAACAAACGGACGCATCATCGGAAGATCGCATAAGGTTTTTGTGAAATTCGGAGTGCTGTAAACTGTCTGCAGCAAATGACCAGAGTGACCATTTGCCGGAGTGGGCAAATCTCGGAGTGACTATTTGCCGGAGTGGACAAATCTCGAAATAACCATTTGTCGGAGTGGGCAAATCTCAGAGTGACCATTTGACGGAGTGAGCAAATCTCGAAGTGAAAAAATTCAGTGTTTGCGCGCACTTCGCACACGCGACAAACGATCAGAAGAGCAACAATAATGCTGCTCTTTGGCCGACTGGCCAGAAAGCAGAAGGTCAGTCGGCCGGGCAGTATAAAGGGCGGCCGCCGAGCAAGAAGCCAGCCAAGAAGGTCGGTCAGCTAAGTTGAGATGGGGCTGACCGGACGGGAATTGGGAGGTTAGCCGGCCAGATAGCAAGTTGTGATGGCCAAAGACACTGGTGACAATCGAGGATACTAGGTGATGGTCGAAGAAAGCTTGTTTGTAAAGATGACAGCTGATTTTGTAGAGCAATTGACTTTCTAGAATCGGTAGGCTTTGCAGAATGGGTAGCTAACCTGCAGGGCATGTGCCGTCTAAGGAAGCGTGGAAACTTGTGAATATGTAAAAAATGACAGAGTTGGTGTGACAAATCATCTGTAAAATTAGGCCAGGTGAGCAAATGAGATTTGGAACCGCCGTCATTATAAAAATGTACCAAGTGTTTCAGAAGATACAAGCAGTAGCGGCCGCTGCAGTGGAAGTAGCAGTGGTGGAACGTAGGAGGGTGGAATGGAGTAGGAGTACGGAAGGGAGTTCTCGTTGTTTGCCGTCTGCTGCCACACTTATAAAATCAAAGTGAATAGAGAACACCACCAATGAGATAAATGAGAGAAGAAAAATAGAGAGGAAAATAGGGAAGGAGAGTTTCCTTATTATAGAGATTATTTTTCATGTTTTGTCTCGGATGTGTTTTTGGTATTCTGTCTCGAGAGTTTTTATAATCGATTTTACATGGTGGATTTATTTTCGGAGTTTGTCCCGTAATTTTTTCCTCGGTTGAGAAGGATTTTCTACGTTAAAAACGTTGTGCATTTTTTATTTCTTATGCCTATTAAATTGGTTGCTGACAGTCAACAGAGAGTTCGGGCTTTCCGCTCCGCCAAGTTGTGTGTGAATCCAGGTGACGAACCCAGCACAATTACCATCGAGTAGGGACAATTTAGCATATGAAACTCCCACTATGCACTGGGTTTGACGAAGATTTGGACATCTTTGGGTCTATGATTTACAATCTTAATTTACATTATACAAAAGACTACTTTCACGACTCGAATTCTTAACTATTGTGTCATATGGTGACAATTCTATTGTTATGTCAAACCTCCCATAATTAGTGTTCTTTGTAATTCTTTAAATAATTTGCTTTACTAATTGAGCTTTGTTTATCAGCTTGGGCTTTCCTTTCAAATTGACTGAGACTAAATAATTTGAATTTGAAACAATCTGTCTCATTCAAATTGTAAGCTCAACTTTGGTATTACTATTTATATGTCTTACTATATTGTAAGTTGAATTGCTGTCCAATTTTGTTTGACTACGGATATATTGTCATAATGCAGCTGGGATTCATTCTGGGGTTACTGCTGTGTTTCATGCTAGGATTTGGATTACAATTTGCAGCAAAATGGTTCACAAACGATGTTAATGTTCTGCACCTCATACGAATTGGCATCCCGGTAATTCCTCTTCTCATCAATCAAAAAAAGGAATTAACTGCATTCTTTAATCCTCCATAGCCATGTGTTTAAATTCAGCTTTAAATTCCTTTTCAGTTTGTGGCTCTTACTCAACCTGTCAATGCACTGGCCTTTGTTTTTGATGGCATCAACTTCGGGGCATCTGATTTTGCATATTCTGCCTATTCCATGGTATATTCTTGACTCCCTTTTTCATATTTGATGATATATAGAGAAAATTGAACCTGCCTTGTCATTCATCTTTTCCTAAGTTTTTCAATCAAATGCCATTCAGCTGGTCCAGATTCAACCCCAGGCCATCTGGTTGCAATAGGGCATTAGGCCGATACAAAGCCCTTTTCGCAGGTGAACTAGGTGTGCAATCAAGCGCTGCCATGTCATTTGAAAGTATTTTATGGATCTGTAGATAACGACTTGACACCATGGGTGTGTTGGGGAGGGTTAAGTCAAGTTTCATCGGTACAAAGTCAAGAACTAATCTCTATCATGATCGAAATACCGAACCCATTGCTTGAATCTACATGAAAATGAAATGATAATACACACAATTACAATAATGATAATAATTATAAGCAAAACAAATACATGAGTTTTACGTGGAAATCCCTTTGCAATAAAAAGATAAAACTACGGGACCTTGATTGCATAAAATATCCACTATATGCAAATTCGGTTACATGAACCCCAGCACTACCTCGCTTTCAACACAATGTTTCTAAACCGAGCCAAGAACAACAGGAGATAAAAACAAGATGAGAAAATACTGGTAAAGCGTTCTAAGCAACTAGTAGTAAACAAGAAGTAAAACAATGTACCCCAAGTATGACGAAGAGTGGAACAAGATACGGAACACATATGATTTGTTAGAATCACCTCTTTCTTTGTCTCTCTCTTTTGCTCTCAAGTTGACACCCTAATGGTGTTTTTGAACTTAAAATTGATGCCCATAAGGTTGAGCAGAGCTTTTATATGGAGGAAATTTGCCCCAATACACGAGTACTAAATAGGCACACATCAAGCACAAATGATCATTAATTGCCATGGGAAACCCGCACGTACAGCTTTCTGGTGCTCCCATACTATCCCAACTATGCACTTATGCCCATTATACGTGAGTCAGACATAATTTCCTCTGCTAGCTGAAAAACTCCTTCGCTCGAGTGTGCTTCAAGCAATCCTTTCATGAAGCTTCATGTGTCCAATAATGAACCAAAGAACTAATATATGCAATGGGCATGCAACTTATAGGGGAGTAATCCATCAATCAAGGTGTGATCAAAGAATGCAATGCTTTATGATAGATGCTTGTGCTGTGAAGATGCAAATTGATCATAGATTGACCATCATAGTAGCATGGCAAATAAATAGTTTGTGCTTCTCAAGGGTGATCTTCGACAATTTTGGACCACCTATCACCCTGGTATATAAAGATAAAACAGTAAAATGACGAAGTTTTGCTTGTAATGACTTTTGAATTTGTTAAACATATAGGCAAACGCCCATCTAGGTTTTAGCAAGTGATGCACTCGTTTATGTAGAAGTAGTAATGAGCACTTACGTACTTACATAGTTTTTTGAGGGGGGAATTTTATGTAAAGGCACGGCGTTCATTTTTCTGGTTCCCCGTCTTTTTGCAGGTGATGGTTGCTGTTGTCAGCATCGCATTTGTTCTTTCCTTTAACCATGGTTTCGTTGGAATCTGGGTTGCATTGACCATCTACATGAGTCTTCGAGCATTGGCCGGATTTTGGAGGTAATTCTCTAGCCCAATGGCCGAAATATGTAAAACCAGCATAATTCTATTTCGCATTAATAGTGATACAGTAGCATAGTATATCTCAAATTCTTACACATGTAGAACCAGGCAAATAAAAGGGGACACCTAGTGCCGGGTTTTGGTCACTGAAGCTTTACTAGCAAAGGCAAAAATTAACATCTACAATGATTATTTTTGAACCTTTTGCTTAAACCCGTGATGAGATATGATAATGTATAATGTAAAATAAGACCTCTAGTATTAGATTCGGATCACTGAAGCTTTATTCACAGAGCCGAAAACTAATATCTACAAAATTGTTTTTAAACCCTTTGTTTGAATATGTAAGGAGATACTATGATAATGTATAATGAAAAATAATAATCACAAGTAATGAGGTATAATATTTTATATGAAAAAAACCTTTAAGAATGAGGAAAACAATTACGAAAAATCCTGCATACAATGCTCTAAAATTGTATCAAGACAATTAAATCGTATTAGATTATAGGACGGCAATTAAATTGTTTAGCCAATGTTCTCATTTGATATAATCAAAGCATATCCTTACATGAAATCATGAGCACATCATCCTTGATGCTCCAGTTATCATCATTTTTGGTTTTAATTACTCGAGCATAATGCAGGATAGGGACTGGAACTGGTCCGTGGAAGTTCCTCAGAAGCTGAAGCTGCATTCCATAGGTTCGGTTCGCCAGCCATGCAGTGCTCGATATCTTCAACTTAGCTACTTCATCCATCTTCGATATTTTAAGCTCAGATTACCAGAATCCCTCAACAATTTGTCGCTCTATGTTAACTTAACACTGTATAGATGAGGACCATGATTTTCTCACCTGAATATGAAAAATAACGAGTACAGAGATTAGTCAGAAATATTGGTATTTCCATCCCATCAGATGGGGCGTATGACAAACACATTCGATGCATTAATAGATATTTTAAAATATTTTTAGATAATTTAATAATTTATTTATTTATTT
>JAODPA010149946.1:0-15049 GCA_025585075.1 Nepenthes mirabilis
TATTTTTTGATATATATCCACATATAAAAGTTATATATACCTTACTGAATAATTAGTTTACTCCTACCTTTATTTTGTTAACCTTTCCAGATTAGTAAGTTCTGATGTGCACCTGGATCCAATTTCGAACGGATTTGGGTTTATAGAGACGTCTGGATCCGGCTCCGTTCACCAAGTCTGGACCATGCATACCACTACAACAAATAAGAAGTCAGGTGTTGGCGAGATGTTATCTTACCGAAGACACTCCAATACTCAAGTCAGTAATAAACCTTCGAATTACAAGAAGGTAACTGGAAATGAGAGTTGAGATAGAGCGGGAGATTGAGGTAGGAAGGAGTGTTCTCCTTTAGATGTAAGAGATATTCTTGCAGCTCATCGAGAGCACAGTTTACCAACTCAGTGTTCATAGGGAACAATTGGGAAGTTAAGTCCTGTAAGCGTGGAAGCTTTGAAGGACAGAACTCGAGGAGTGAGTGAAGTCTCTTGAATCTGAAGGTTTGGTGTGGGATTATTGTAATAAGTGATTGTGTGCTTAGGAGCGTGTGTTAGTATGCTCAGGGATTTTTCCGTCGTAGTTCTTCGTTGTTTTTTGTTTGTCTCCCCTCAGAATAGAGACTATGTGGGGTTATATAAACGGTGGGCAGGGCAACCTTCATTGGCCAAGAAGGCGCGATTCCTGCATCGTGTTGGGTGGCCTTCCTTAAGTAGGAAGGCTTGACTTGTGCATTCTATTGGGATCATTTCCTTTCTGAGCTGGTGATGGTTGTCCATATTATTTGCCTTCCTTCTGCGCTTCTGTTACCGTTGGAGTCCATTATAGGTAGGAAGAGAGAATCTGGCACCTTCCTCACGGGAAGGGCGTTGAATCCGTTGATGCATTCCTTAGTATAGATTGGCTTTAAAGAAGGCGTGAAATCAGGAAAATGGACCGTTGCTTGTTGTGTACGGAAACGTTTATCAAAGTGGGCCTGGCACATATAAGGTTTTTGCATTTTCTCGGTCTGCTGCTACAATGCTCCCGGTCAACAGAAATGTTAACCTTCTTAAGGGAGTGTGTAAGCCGCCTAGTTGCCTTTCATATTGTGAACGTCAGCGTTGACCGTCTAAACGCGCATCCGGCCTTTCTTAGATTTTGGGCCGTTTTTCTTATTAGGCCAACACACTATGGGCTTACCCATTACTAGCCCCCCATGCCGGTGGTCTTGATTCTAGCCTTCGGCGAGTTCATTGATGGGATGCGTCTGCCATTTGCTGACGGTGACAGAGTTGTTGACCGTCTAAAGAGGAACCTCGAATACTTCTAAAATGTTGACCATATTTATTGACCATATTTTAGGAAAATTTTGGGAAACTTGGAGAAAGAAGCGTTGACCAGATTGTTGACCGTTTTGGAAACTTTCGGGCTACTTGGAGAAGGAAGCGTTGGCCATTAGCCATCCTGTCAGAAAAGTGTTCCACATGTCTTCATGTGGCGTATTTAGGATCCCAGCATTTAATGAGCCAGAGGATCTGATTCAACGGCTCCGTTTTGGGAAATGACACATGGGAGTAATGATGGCGCATGCTTCCGAGGCAATTTTGTGTTCACACTAGCCTTTAAGTTGCCTGTCCATTTCATTTTGAATTTTCCCACGCCTTCCTTTATTTCTTCACCTTCCTTAACCTGTAGGAGTGAAAGAGAAAAACCCTAGTCAATTTTCTGACTATGGTTTCTGTCACTGATATCGCTTCCGTCCTGAAAGAGAACGATGTGAAGGTATTGTACGTATAGTACAATATCCCAAAGGAGATCGCCTTCTGTGTTCCTGGGAGGGATGACAGGGCTTTCCTGCCACCTACGGGCTTTGTGACCATATACGAGGCCAATTTGAGGAGTGGGCACCGTCTTCCGATTCCGAACAAGTTACTGTTGATCTTTCAGGCACTTCGAGTCCCCATCGCACTGTTCCATGCCAACGTCATCCGATATCTGTGCTCCTTTTGCATATTTCTCCGTCAGCACTCAAGGCTACTGGCGAAGTTGATGGTTAGAGGTCTCTTTAAGTTTAACCAGAGAGCGGAGTGGATTTCTCTATCCCCACACGGCAGATTTAGGGTAAGTACCATCATATACGATTCTCTAAAAAACTGGATGAACCAGTACTTCTTCATTAGCATGGGTGAGTCCTGCCCCTTAGCCAGGGAGTCGGGCCAGGTGCCTGACGTGTATACGGGGGCGCCTTCTGAGGCTAAGACGGCATCCCTGTCTTGGTTGGTCAAACTTTTTGAGGATCACCTTGGGGATTTTCAGAGAGACCACTTGGTCTCCCGTATTGAGGCCAAGATGGCCAAGTAGGGGCCTCCCTCTCCCATCAAGAAATTCAAGGACCCACCGCCAGAGGTCCTGCGGGGAAAGAAGAGGAAAAAGGGTTTTCTCATAGGTCCTTGCCCATTTGATACCAATCCCCCTAGTCCAAGGCAAAAGAGGGCCACCTCGGTGGCGCCTTCTTTGTGGTCCTCTGGGCAAGACTACCTCTCTGCCAGGCCCTTTTTCAGTGTAGGCACCGCTTCCGGGATTGAAGTGGAGCTGGCTTTAGAGGCCTATGACTCCATGTTGAATGCCAGGGCCAGTGGCAGTGTTCTTGCGCAGCCTGCCCTGGCGGGACCTGGGCTGGCGGAGATGACTCCGGATCCATCTATTGGAGCGCTTGGGCTACAGGAGTTATCCGTTAGATCTCCTGCTGTGGAACTGTCGACTGAGCAGTAGGAGACGATTTTGGAGCCTCCCATTGTTCCCGAGGAGACAGCCAGGATGAAGGGTATTTTTGGGGAGTTGCTAGAGAGGCTCTTGGCAGAGGTCACTGCAAGCCCTGCCCACGAGGGCTCTACTCCTACCTCACCACCTTTGGTGTTGAGTCTGCATGCCAGACCAAATAGGCCAGCACGAAGAATTTGGCAGGGTTAATTTCTGTTACCTGCCTTGTCTTTAAGTTTGTCTTTCCTAACCCCCCCTTTTTTTGGGTGCAGGCTGATAAGGTCACTAGTGTAGTTGCCAAGGCGCTTAGGCAGAGAGACTGGGTAATCTCCAACAGGGACACGGAAATCACCTGGCTTGGTTCAAAGCTGGAGACTCCGGGGGCAGAGCATTGGGAGGACGTGGCTGCCCTGGAGTCTATCTTGGCGGGCATGGAGGCAGAGAACGAGAGCCTGAAGGAGGAGAACGCTCGTCTGAAGGAGGAAAGTGAGTGGGTTAAGAGGCGCCTCGATCAGCTCATAGGGCAGATGGCCACCCTGGAGAATGATCTAAGCCTTCGCAATCGTCCTCATGAGGTCGTGGACATGATGCTGTCGCGGTTATGGGAAGGGATCAACATCAGTTGACGTATTGTGTGGCTGGTTGATCCTGACTTTCTCGTGGATCTCATCAACTTGTCAAATTGGTTAGTACAGTGCCACGAGAGCCTCATCGGGGAGCCACAGGACAGATAGGGGCCACCACCGCCCCCGTAGTTTTTGGTGATTGTAGTTTTTTTTGTACAATTATGTAAATATATTTCACCATAAGCAATAATACGAGCAACCTTGTGCATGTCGCATGTTTTTGCTTTTTTACAGCTGCCTTTTGCTTATATTTTATTCCTTCGCTGTTTTAGGTGGCCAACTGGGCAGGCTTCCTATGAGTTGGCCGCTGACCATGTTTTATTAGGTACGTTCTCTAGGCTTTCATTTGTGTTAAGCTGGCCTAGTATTCGTCAGCAAGTAAAGCTTGGTGGCACTACCCAAGTGTAGACTTGGGAGGCCAGCTTTGGTGGAGTGTTTTGCTCCGGTTGACTATCGTTGACTGATCATGCTATCTCCTAGTGAAGAAGGTTGTCGTATATGCCACGCTAGCCCCCTAAGATTTTTGGCCGCTAATGGGTCTTTGGATGACCAAGGTTTAGATACGACAACTCATGGGTCGCTTGGATGACCAGGGTTTAAGTTTGACCAGCTACTGACCACTCGGATGACCAAGGTTCACATATGACCACTTATGGGCCTCCTGGATGACCAGAGCTTAGATACGACCACTCATGAGTCGCCTGGATGACCAGGGTTTAGTAATGAGAGGGTAAAGTCCCTCCTAACTTAGGGGTAGCCTAGGTCGTTTAAATCTGCAACAAGAATCACACATATATGCACACAAAAGAAGCAAACACCTCATGCTAAAGGGAATACTTGTTTTATTAATAGAAATGCGCATACAAATGATTATATACAATTCTGCAGACTACCTACCTGGGTCCTTATTGGAAGTAGCATTTGAGGTGGATCTCGTTTCACCATCGTGGGACGAACTTTCCATCCTAGTTTCAGAGCTTGTATGTCCCCTTTCATAGGATGGTGGAGACTAGAAAAGGCCTTTTTCAATTCGAGGAGAGCTTATTCCGGCCGGCCACCTTTTCTGTGGCCTTGATACTTCGCAAGAGCAAATCTCCGACATCGAACTACCGCGCTTTTACCTTCTTGTTGTAGTAGCGGGTGATTCGGTGTTGGTAGGCCGTTGTCCGTATTCTGGCGGCATCGCAAGTTTCTTCTAGCAAGTCTAGGTGTTCCTGAAATTTTTGATTGTTACCCTGCGGGCCAAAAGATTCCACCCTAAGACTTGGAAGTCTGATTTTGACTGAGATTACCGCTTCAGTCCTGTAGCAGAGGCTGAAAGGTGTCTCACATGTTGGTTCCTTTGGAGTTGTCCGGTAAGACTAGAGGACTGACGGGGGATCATCTACCCAGGAGCCCCCTGCGTCCTCCAGCTTGGTCATAAGCCCATGGAGTAGCGTTCGGTTTGTGACTTCCACCTGTCCATTCGCTTAGGGGTATGCCACCGAAGTGTGGACCAGCCTAATCCTAAGGCTGGTGCAATACTTGTTGAAGCATTTTTTCGAGAATTGAGTCTCGTTGTTAGTCACAATGACTTCTGGAATGCCAAATTTGCTGATAATATTCTGGCGAACGAACTTAAGACCGTTGTGTTCTGTGATCCTGGCCAGCGGAATGACCTTGACCCACTTTGTGAAGTAGTCGATGCCTGCTATGATGAACTTTCTTTGCCCAGTTGCGATAGGGAATAGACCTAGAATATTAAGCCCCCATTGCGCGAAGGGCTACGGTGCCTGAAGGAATTTCAGCTTGGCGGATGGCTGGTGGTCAAGGTTGCCGTGAAGCTGGCAGCTTTCACACTTCCTTACAAACTCGAGTGCATCATTTTTTATCGAGGGCCAATAGTTTCCTCACTGCATCATCTTGAATGCTAGGTTTTTACCGCCGACATGCGATCTGCAAATCCCAAGGTGCACTTCTCCTAAGGCATAGTTAACGTCTTCAAGGGCTAGGCACCGAAGATACAGAGTTGAGTAGCCGCGGCAATACAATAGCCCGTCGACTATAGTGTACTAGCCGGCCGTTCTCTTGATCTGCCTGGCCTTCTCTGCGTCTTCTGGCAATGCTTCATCTGCTAGGTACCTTAAGTAGGGTCTCATCCAATTTTCCATCCCGGAGATCTACATTGCATCTTGTTTCTTTATACTGGGATCGTTCAGGACCTCCTTCATGTCCCTCGAGTACTGCTCTGAATTTTTGGACACCGCTGCTCTGGCCAGCTAATCAGCCTTCCAATTTTTAGTTCTAGAAACATGGACCAGTGTTAGCTTGTCAAAGTTGCCGGTGGCCTCCCTTGCCTTGGTCAAGTACTTGGCCATGTGTGGGTTGCTTGCCTCGAAGCTCCTATTAATCTGGTTGACGATTAGCTCAGAGTCACTGTAAACAGCCAGTCGTTTGGCTGAGTACTCTTTCGCTAACTTTAACCCGACCAACAGGGCTTTGTATTTGACAACATTGTTGGTTGTCGGGAAGTCGATTCGGAGTGAATATTTCACCTCAATCCCGTCTGGAGTTTTTAGGACTACTCCGGCTTCGCTGCTGGAGTCCGTAGAAGATCCATCCACATAGAGGACCCATTTCGGTTCTTCCCCGTGTTGTTCTGCGTTCTCTGGGGGCTACTCTTCGAGAACTGGGGTCATGGTCTCGATAATGAAGTCGGCTAAAGCCTGTGCTTTTATGGCAGGCTAGGGCTGAAACTCAATGTCGAACTTGTCAAATTTGATAGCCCACTTTACTAACCATCCAGAAACGTCAGGTTTCTAGAGAATGCTCTTTAGAGACGGTTCGGTGAGAATTATGACGCGGTGTGCTTGAAAGTAGGGTCTTAGTTTTCGTGTGGAGAATATGAAAGCTAAGGCCAAATTTTCTATGTGCTAGTAGCACGTTTCCGGGCCGGTCAGTGTTTTGCTTACCTAATAGATTAGCCATTGGGTATCGCAGTCCTGGCGTATGAGGATGGAGGTGAGGGACACCTATGACACCGTAAGGTAGAGGTACAGCTCCTCTCTGACCTTGGGCGACATTAGTAATGGCAAGCTAGCCAAATATTGCTTCAACTTATTGAAGGCTGCCTGGCAATCTGTCGTATATAGGAAACAATTTGATTTTATTCCCCTTAGAGCCCTGAAGAATGGCTAGTACTTGTCACCAGACTTCGCTAGGAAGTGGGACAAGGCTACCAAACGTCCAGTCAGTTGTTGGACATCCTTGATGCTTCGTGGGGGAGCCACGTCCGTGAGGGCCTTGATTTTCTCTAAGTTTGCCTCAATCCCCCGTTGGGAGATGATGAAACCCAAGAATTTTCCCAAGGCTATCCTGAAGACTTAGCTTGATTCAGGTTCATTTGATGCTCACGGAGTACCTCAAATGACTCTTCCAGATCGTGCATATAGTCGCCAGTGGTTCTGCTCTTGACGAGCATGTCGTCAACATAAACTTCCATATTGCGCCTGATATGTTTCTCAAACATTTTGTGTACCAGCCGTTGGTAGGCGGCTCCTGCGTTCTTCAGTCCAAAGAGCATTACCTTATGGCAGTAAGTCCCATAGCCTGTCATAAACGAGGTATGCTCTTTGTCCTCCGGGCTCAACCGAATCTAGTTATAACCTGAATAGGCATCCATGAGGCTCAACAGCTCATATTCGGACATCGAGTCCACCAATAGGTCAATCTTGGGTAAAGAAAAACTGTCTTTCGAGTAGGCTTTATTAACGTCGGTAAAATCGATGCATATTGGCCACTTCCCACTGCTCTTCTTTACCAGGACTACGTTGGAGAGCCAATCGGGGTATTGGACTTTTCTGATGAATTCGGCGTCCAGCAATTTCTTTACTTCCTCCCTGATGTCGACCAACTTTTCTACCGAGTGATTTCTCCACTTCTGCTTGACGGGCTTTCGGTCTTGGTCAAGGCCTAACTTGTGGACAATTACCCGGGCTAAAATTCAAGGCATGTCAGCAATAGTCCAGGAGTAGATGTCAGCGTTCCGTCACAGGAACGTGATCAGCTCGTCTGTGAGAGTCAGAAATCAAAAAGGCTTAAAATCGAAACAAAATATTCTACTTAAAACTAGAGTATTTTGATTTCAACTTAAAACCGTAGTGTTTTAATAAGGATGAAATCTGGAATGAAGTGTAAAGGATAAAATCCAGAGTGATTATCACAATTGATAATCTAAAGAGTTTTGGCACAAGGGCCGGAGTGGCCTTTTGCCTCCTGAAGCTGGAGTGGCTTTACGCTACTTGAAGCCCGGACCACTTCATAGAAATGAAAGAGGCCGGAGTGAATAATAAGAAGAAGTTGACTGAATTTTAAAGGTATTATGTTGACCGGACTTGAAAAAGTTGATCAGATTTTGAAGGTATTATGTCGATCGGACTTGAAGAAGTTGACCGGATTTTGAAGGTATTATGTTGACCGGATGTGAAGAAGTTGACCAGATTTTGAAGGGTTGACCGGTTTTAGAAACATCGATCAAATTTGAAGTGAGAAGGTATTAACTAGTTTTTGAAACAATGAAAGTTGACTGGCCTTAAGGAGGTTGACCGGCTTTAAGTGGGAAAATTGTCCGGACAAAATCTATAATAAATTAGCTACCGAATTCAGGGCAAACTAAAGACAAATTTTAGACGGTTAAAATCTAACTAGATCTCAACTAAATAGAGTAAGTGAACTACCCTGTTAACCGTCTGAAAAGATGTACCAAGTAAATAACTTACCCTACTTACTTTCACCTAATCACTGAAGGGAAGTACCGAGTAGGTAACTTACTCCCACCTACTCCACCAAATCCCTCCTCTTTATATACTGGGCTTCGGTTGAAGAGGCGAGTGTGAGTGTGGGCAAGTGAAAGTAGTAAGGAGCGAAGAAGGAAGGAGATTCTCAAGTTAGCCGGAGTGGGCAGTCAGGCAAGTGTACTTCAGACGTTACTCTTTCTATTTTTAAGAATATTGTAAGTGTACCCCCCCACACTTTTAAGTTCATGGTTTAATACAAGCGTATTCCCTATTTTAAATTCATGATTTAATGAAAGCGTACTCATCTTTCTTTAGTTTATATTTGTAATGCAAGTATACCTGATTTTGATGAAGTTATGATAAGGTATGCCATGATAATTGCTCTGGTCATCTAAATTAAGGAAGAATTGCTGATAACATCATGTTTAAAGAAAGCTCTGTTATGTGTTTTCATAAAGATCTTTGATTAACCTTACTTACTTACATGAAATCTGGCCATGAACAGATTTTTAAGATATCTGACATGAGTAAAAAGACCTTCGGCCCTTGCACTGTAATGATTGATACCGGCACTTGTATTGTAATTTTAAAATAGGCATTAGCACTGTGATTTTGAAACTGGCTTTGTACCGTAATTTTAAAACTGACCTTGTATCGCAAATTGAAACCGGCATTTGTAATATAATTTTAAAATTGGCATTTGCATTACGATTTTAAAACCGGCCTTATATCGTAATTTTGAAACCGGCCTTGTATTATGATTGAAACCGGCACTTGTATTGTAATTTGAAACCGGCATTTGCTCTGTGATTTTGAAACTGGCTTTGTACCGTAATTTTGAAACCGGCCTTAATTTGAAACCAGCCTTGTATCACAAATTTGAAACTAGCATTTGTAATATAATTTTAAAATCGGCCTTGATTTGCATTATAATTGAAACCGGCCTTGATTTGAAACCGGCCTTGTATCACAAACTTGAAACCGGCATTTGTAATATAATTTTAAAACCGGCTTTGTAAATTGACGTATAAGTTCTATGATCTGAAACAGACTTAAAGTATATGATTTTTTAACTAAGTTCTGTGATTTAAAACTAGCTTGAAGTATATAACTTTTGAACCGGCATTAAGATATCCATACACAATCTCTGAAGGGTTAATAGTGATGTTTCCGACTGATACTGAAAATGGCTTTTAGTAAACGATAAGAAGAAATTGTTTCTGTTACTGTTATTATGGACCGAGGACCGATATGCAGTCAGGTTAGATTCTCCGACATGCCTTAGAACTTTATGGTGATAATCGAGAATAACTCTGTCTATGGAGTAATATATGGTCCGCCCCTCCTCAGGGCGTTACAATAGGAGGGTAGCTTCTGTTCTGTTATGGCTGGCGCCCCCTTGGATTGGGGAAGGATCTCGTTAGGTGGGATTATCTGTTCTATTTATTGCCGTTGATTGTGGGGAGATGTACATAATCTATCCTCGATTATTTGCCCCCTCCGCTAGTAGGGTCTACTAATAGGGTCCTTTACTGATAAAAATGAGATTTCTATAACTTATGAAAGTAAGACCGACTTCTACGTTCTGAAATATGAGTACATTGACTTCTGATTCCTGAAGTTTGATCATTTTTATTTTTATGTCTGTATCGTAATTTTGCTATAAACCACTTCCTTATGGCATTTGTATCTTCATTTTGACTATGTCTGTTTTATTGAGTTCTGTTCTGCATATATATTTTAATGCATACCTGCATGTACCTTACTGGGTTTCGACTCACTGTTTTACTATTTTTCTTCCCTCTAAAGGAGACTGTAGAGTTTGTGCCTGACGAGATAGACTAGAGTTCAATCTAAATGATTCCTAAAGATTTAAAGCACATTTGGAGTTATCACGGAGAAAACAGTCTTGATAGAATATATACATGAAATTGTAATTGGACCATTATGCCTATGTATGCATGAATGAGTTTTTGGGTATGAATATGAATGCTCCGGTAGATTTTTAGGTTGACTTTCGCTACATATTTCTATAGCTATCTTATATGGGTATTAGATGGCATATGTGATCCTATATTTACGTGTTATGTTATAACTAGATTACCTGTGTACATGTACTGAGTTACAGTACAGGCTGTTTATTTCTGTCCTGACTGACAGAATCAATTGAAAAAAAAAATCCATTCCGTCACATCGTTGTGCAGTGCACCAGGAAGTGAGCCGCTAATCCGTATGCACTTTTCTGGATCCTCCAGATTCAGTGGGATTAAGTCAATTGCCTCACCAGACTACGCCTGCTGCAAGGTCGTTTCGTCTTGATGGTCAGGTTCTCCCACCGCTCTGGTGCTGTCGTTAGGAGCAATTTGGAACATGTAGTATGTCCGCCCGGTGACTTAGTCACCTGGCACTTTTCCCACACCGTATAGTGTTGGAAATTTTATTTTGAGGTGTGGTATCGAAATGACGGCCCCAAATGCTATTAGGCATGGCCGGCCCAGTATAGTGTTGTATACAGAGGGCAAGTCGACTTCCAAGAAGGTAAGTGTACGACTTGCCATTTTCGGGTATGTTCCTAGGGTGACTTCTAATCGGATCATCCCTTGGACGGGCACTAGTTCATTCTCAAGGTTGTACAATAGGCCTTCGGCATGTTTTAATTGATTCTTTTTCAAACCTAGTTTAAAAAACACATCGAGATAGAGCAAATCGCGAGAATTTTTATTGTCAACGAATACTCGTTTTAGTTGGTAGTCAACGTTATCGTCGAAAACAAGTGTAGATATAACAAGGGGGTCTGCATGTGGGGAAACTACATGTGCTAGGTCACTGTCACTAAAATTAATGACGGTGTCCATAGTGTGTTATTTCTTCCTCCCAGTTTGCTACTCCTTCTTGATTGGCCGGGTTCCTGATTGACCAAGTGGTGATCGTGTTGACCACTCCTGCTGCAACCCGACTTCGTGGAGGGGAAGGCTCCGGTCTGTCTCCACCCGTCGTGCCAGAGCTCTAACCAGGTCCCTTAATGAATCGGTGAGATAGCCTCTTCTGATCAGCCCTTCAATCTCCCACTGGAGGGTCTTGTAGTCCTCTGTGGAGTGCCCGAGAGATCGATAGAAATTGCAGTACTTGGACGGATTTCCTCCCTCCGCCTTCTTAAGTGGTTTTGGTCACTTAAGGAACTTCTCCCACGGATCTACATGAGGATGTTCGAACGCGTATCAGTCAAGGGTGTTAGGTTGATGGGCCCGTAGTCCTTGCACTCTGGTGGTCAGATCCTGTGGTCTTTCGGCGGGAGTGATCGCCACCATTGTGTTTCCTCTTTCCTTCAGTAGGGAAAGAGCGAGGCTGTTTGGTCCGTTCAGAACGTTTAGCCTCGTCGGCCTCCTCCGCTGCCGCATAGGCCTTGGTGATAGATTCTGCTTCTCGAAATGCCTGCGGGTTCTTATGTGCAAGGTGCCTGAAGAAGTCTCCATGCGTCAGCACTGAGATGAAACTGCCTAGTTTCATTTCTTCGTAAGTCGGGGGATCCGCCTAGCTTTTGCCACGAAGCAATCCAGAAACTTTCGTGGGTTCTCCCCATACTTCTACTTGATGTGCAATAGATGCCAAGGCTACCTTTCCTCCCTGCGGCTGGAGGCATACTGTGACAGGAAGAGATCTGTAAGCTCCATAAAACTTCGGACTGAATCCGATGGGAGATGATGGAACCAGATATGTGCGTCTCCTTTTAAGGTGAGCGGGAAGTAGCGGCATATGGTTGCGTCCTCTAGCCCTGTAGACCTAGATGGGTGTGAAAATGAGCGAGATAATCAATGGGATCAGCACTCCCATCATTCAAGTCAAGGGCTGGCATTTTAAATTTTCCCGGCATGTGACAGTTTAAGATCTCTGTTGAAAGGAGATTTGTCGATATTGGCTATGTGCTCATCGTCTTTGAAGACACGGTTCCATATCTTTTATAGCCTCGGATCTGCTTGAATGACATTACCAGATCTTTTGAAGTTAACATATGTCCTCAACTTCATTCTTTCTCTGGTTTGTCCAGTATCTAGGCGGCTACTATCACCAGTAGATCTAACGACCCGGGAGGCTCCCTCTGGAGCCTGGGGCCAAGATTCTACGCGAGAATATTTAGGTTTCATTTGTTCTGGACTTTCCTCTAAGGTCACGCTGATTCCCTGCTCCTCATGCCTTAGACGACTTTGAGCATGTGAGGACTCCGGTGCTCGAATGTTGCTTAGCCTTCTTGGCCTTCAGGCCGAAACTTTTTTTCTCTGGCCTCCTCGTTTGGATGCCGGTGCTGGGGCCACCACCGGTGCAACCCCTACTGTGCTTGCTCCTAGCGGGGACAGAGTATCTAAAGTATCCTGTTGGTGTTTAGCATATGCTCCATCAGGTTTTGAAAGAAAGGTGCTAGAACCCTGCCGGCTACCCCATTGATCATGACACTAGTGGCGTGGTCCAGATCGGGCAAGGCCATATCTCTGGCTAGCTCGCTTGCTTGTGCCCTTGTGTTCACCATTTCGATTGAGGGTATTGGTTGAGAAGGGCTTCTGGAAAACGTAGATGGATTTTTGTAAGCGGTTCCCACAGACGACACCAATGATGCGTACTTGGATTTGACTTCGAACAGATTCTGGTCGACGGGGACGTCTGGATTCGGCTCTACTCACCGAGTATGGACCCTATACATCACTATAACAAATAAGAGGTCAGGTGTCGGTGGGATGTTGTCCCACCAAAGACACTTCAATGCTCAATTCAGTAATAAGCCTTCGAATTATAAGAAGGTAACTTGAAATGAGAGTTGAGATAGAAAGGGACATTGAGGTAGGAATGTGTGTTCACCTTTAGATGTAAGAGATGTTCTTATGGCTCGTCGAGAGCGCAGTTTACCAACTCAATGTTTATGGGGAACAAGTGGGAAGTTAAGTCCTGTAAGCGTGGAATCTTTGAAGGACAGAACTTGGGGAGTGAGTGAAGTCTCTCGAATCTGAAGGCTTGGTGTGGGATTATTGTAGTAAGCGATTGTGTCCTTAGGAGCTTGTGTTAGTATGCTCAGGGATTTCTCTGCCGTAGTTCTTTCTTGTTTTTTGTTCGTCTCCCCTCAGAATGGAAACTCTGTGGGGTTATATAGATGGTGGGTAGGGCGACCTTCCTTGGCCAAGAAGGCGCGATTCATGCATCTTGTTGGGTGGCCTTCCTTGAGCAGGAAGAGTTGATTTGTGCATTCTGTTGGGATCGTTTTTTTCTGAGTGGGTAACGGTTCTCCAGATTATTTGCCTTCCTTCAGCACTTCTGTTACCGTTGGAGTCCATTGTAGGTAGGAAGGAAGAATCTGGTGCCTTCCTCACGAAAAGGGCGTTGAATTCGTTGATGCCCTCTTTAGTGTAGATTGGCTTCAAGAAAGGCGTGAAATCAGGAAAAGGAACCGTTACTTGTTATGTACATAAAAGTTTGTCAAACTGGGCCTGGCCCATATAAGGTTTTTGCCTTTTCTTGGTCTGCTACTACAGTACTCCCGGTCAACAAAGATGTTGACCGTCTTAAGGGAGTGCGTTGGCCGCCTAGATGTGCCTTTCATATGGTCAATGCTAGCGTTGACCGTCCAAACGTGCATCTGGACTTTCTTAGATTTTAGGCCGTTTTTCTTATTGGCCCAGTCTGCTATGGGCTTACCTATCAAGTTCGAATTACTTATAGGAGTTTTTATATGAAAAAATTATTGTCACATCTTCGATCCCAAGAATTCTTAATTTGTTTTATATTGATCTAATTTTTATCTTAATTCATTGAAAATCTCAAGATTTGAAATAAAACTGACAAAATTTTTAAAATTTTAAATAAATATTGGATGTGAACTTACAATCAAATGTTGATAAATGATCCAAAATAAGGTAATGAATCATATTAAAGGACCCAAAATAACATAATATTATGTTGCACTAAAAATTGATAGCAACCAGATCTCGAAATATTCGTGAGGATATATATTTTATCAACATCAGCGCATTAAAATATTACAACTTAACTGAACTACTAAAAAGATAATCAAAATTCAACTATATCATCAACATGAATATCACAAGTTTTATAAACAATAGAACCATTAATCAAAATAAAAGAAATATTCTGAAACTACTATTTGAGACAAATACAATATCCAAATTTTTTCAATTCCTAATTCTATCACCTCAAACTGTCTTTTTGTCAACTTTCTCTACCTGCAAGTACGTTCAAACTCATTAATCTAAAGAATTTAGAAAAATAAAACTAAGAGTGAGTCAATTATTTAACAAGACATATAATTTTTTTAATTAAACTTGTAATTTACCTTAAAACATGTTGGAAGGTATATAATTAAAATTTAGATATAAGACCATGAAATTTCCATAGTATTCATGCACAAATTTTAAATTGATAATCTAGTTTCTTATTTTAAATAATGCATTATAGAAACATACTTAAATCATGTTAATTCTTATAGACTAATGATTAGTAGGACCTTACTGACAAATGAGTGAATAGTCAAAACTCAGGTTATATATATTTCCAAGTAATCAAAAGTATTACATTACTATTTAAGACCTATAGGTAAGTTATCATACATATAACCTGATAGATTGGGCCAAACACTAGTTTCAACCTGTAAATAATAGGTTCAAATCTCGATTACTATTATAATATGCTAAGACATGTCACAATATATCAAAACTAATTATTACAATAGTCCGTACAAAAAAGAATGAAAAACTCTATACAAATACAAAAAATCTTTTATATTTTATCATACTAAGAAAATATTTTGTCTTTTCGTAAATTGTAGAGGACTTTTTTTCACATTTCTTTAATTGTTTGTCATGTAACGTATCAAATTTCTATAGGAATTTGTATATGTACATTTTGTATCA
>JAODPA010149957.1:0-15050 GCA_025585075.1 Nepenthes mirabilis
TCATTTATTATTATTATTATTATTTTATTTTTTGTAAGTGGAGATTACACAAGCATGGCCCAAATTTTCATCCTCCACGGAGGCAGTCCAATCTTCATACGCAAATCACTCCGGACAAAGGGCACTAAAACAGCCAAATTCCAGCAGCTGCTTTCCAACACCATTTGACAGCATGGACATGGCATAACCCATTCCGCACAGCATCAAAATAAATCAACAGCAATCAGGGTAATAAAGGCTCCAACAAAGACAACAACTGGAACAACAACAATAAAATGCAGGATCAAATCCTGAGAAATAGCTTGCACAACTACAAACATCAAAAACCTGTCAATCCACATCAAGATCTTCTGGGCTATGGCAATAATATATCAAAGGCAATGCAGCTGATCCACCAGCCGTTCAATGCAACTGAAGCAACAGATATGATCAGCCCATTTTGCACCAGAACAACTAAAACAGATCAGGATTTATTTAGATTTTTTGCTGTATAGCAGCAGCAGGTATGATCAGCCAAAGCAGGCATATCAAATGCTGCAATCCCAACATCTATACCAACAAAAAACCACCCAAACCACAAACTGGAAAATCCAGCACAGCACCATAAGACTCCCTTGTAGACCGCGCAGAGGATTCGACCAGCTACCCCAATGTTCTACATCTGCATAAGAGACTCACCCAAACTCAACACGGGCAAGATTAAGTTGGTACTACCCAGCAAACAAATGGCCCTAACCACACCCAGCAACAGTAGCAAGCACTTATTCCTTTCTCTAGAAGAAAACCCCTCTTATCTGTCTTTTTCTTTTCCACATTCCTTTTTTTTTTCACAGTAAACCACCACGGGGCACAAGCCCTAGCGTCACAGAAGATTTTTTTTTTTATAAGTTCCATCGCCTAACCAGCGAACGGTTAGGGCGACCGTCAAAAGGCAAGGAGGCCTTCAATTTGTCCCGAACAACGTTTAATATCTGAGAGCATATCTGGGAAATATCCTGAGGGGAGGATTTCTCAAAAATTCGGTTATTACGTTCTCTCCAAATATAATAGACGGTGGCCGCAAGAGAGAGACGTTTGGAAAGGGCAGTGAGATTCTTGCCTTTCCAAATGTGAGCAGCCCAGTTAACGTTATGGGACCAATTGGGGTAGGGCCAATGAATGCTAGTTTTTCGTTGGATAGTGGTCCACACGAAAGTGGAGAACGGACATGAGAAAAAAAGATGGTCATGATTTTCAGTGTCCGAGTCACAAAGAGAGCAAGTGAGGGATAGGTTTGGAACTCCGTGAACACGGTCGGAGGTATTTAGCCAGCCTTTGATAGCCAACCAAAGAGTAAAGGTGTGAGCAGGGATATGGAAAGAGCCCCAGACTAAGTTGGTCCAGCTCAGTTTCAGTTTAGGGCGGTGAAAAAGGGGGTAGGCAGTCTTAGTCGAAAAGACACCATTTGGGCTTCCATCCCATATCAAGGAATCTTTTTACTCGATGTTGGGGAGATAATGGGGCATGTTTTTAGCGAGACAAGAAACCTCCTGATCATAAGGGTTAGGCCAAGCCCATTGGGCATCTCTGATTATCTGAGAAACCTTGCCGTCCCAAAATAATCCAGTGACCGTACGAATACAATCAGTGCAAACCCTGCTGAGCGGGCCCATTGGGTGCCAATGGTCATGCCAGACAGAAGTATCAACGCCATCACCAATGATCTTAGTAGTATGAGAGCACATGAAGGAACGGAGTTTTATGATCTTCCTCCAACTCCAAAGGGCAGAATCAGGGACTTTGAGAGTCTAGATACAACGGTCCTTGATTCTAGTCTTGTGGATCCATGAAGACCATGCCGAATCAAGATCCTTAGACATGATACGCCATAAGAGTTTACAGATGAGGGCTTTATTTTGAGCCTGTAAATTCTTGAGCCCCAACCCACCTTCACTCTTCGGGTAACAAATATCATCCCAGGCCACTTTTGCATTAGCATTCCCATCCGTAGAACCGTTCCAAAGGAAACGCCTCAAAATGCAGTCGATCTGATTAAGAATAGATTTGGTTAAAATGAAGATTGATGCCCAATAGAGGTGGACAGATGAGAGGATAGAGGCAACCAGTTGCAGGCGACCCCCGAAAGAGAGCCACCTGTTCTTCCATGATTTGATGCGGCGAGTAATTTTCTCAGTGAGGACCTTGCAGTCCCGAGTCGAAAGCCTGGTAGTAATCAGAGGGACACCTAGGTACCTAATGGGGAGAGAGTCCACTTTGAACCCCAAGATATCAGCAATATTCTGAATAAGGGATGGGTCTTTAGAGCATACGAAAACCTCTCTCTAATTTATGTTCGCCGAAAGGCCAGAGAGCCAATGAAATTCCTCAAGGCAATCCTTGAGAATCCGGATTGAGCACACATCAGCATGAGAGAAGAGGAGAAGGTCATCGGCAAAAGCAAGCATAACAGTATGAGTCGCTTCACAATTTCAATGAAATGTGAAATTATTGTTCCTACGTGCCTTGGATTCAATAATCTCATTCAACACCTCCATCACTAGTACAAAGAGGTAGGGAGATATAGGATCGCCTTGGCGAAGACCCTTACCCCATTTGAAAAAACCAACCGCTTCCCCATTAATATTAACAGAGGACGAGGGGGTGGTAATACATTGTCTAATCCAGTTGAACATTTTGGGCGGGAATTTCATAATGGTCAGGATAGAGATATTGAAATCCAAATGCACAGAGTCGTAGGCTTTCATGAGGTCAATTTTCATAGTACATCTAGGTGGGTCATGACCCAGATGATACTTATGGAGGAGCTCTTGGGCCAGGAGAATGTTGTCACTGATTTGGCGGCCCGCCACAAAAGCCGTTTGGCACTTATCACCAGATAAGGTAGTGTCATCTTTAACTGGTTTGCAATAATCTTTGAGATAATTTTGTAGATGACATTACAGCACGATATGGGATGGCAGTCAGATACCAAACGAGGAGACTGGACCTTGGGGATCCGGCTAATGATCGTAGAGTTCATTTGTTTGAGTAGTTTTCCATGATTAAAAAAGTCACGAATGGATTCACAGACAGATGAACCTACAATGTCCCACGATTCCTTAAAAAATGGGAGCTGAATCCATCAGGACCCGGGGCCCGATAGTCACCTATAGAAAAGATCACATTGTGTATCTCGGCATCGCTAACCGGACCCACAAGAGGGTCCATTAGCGATTCAGGCACAGTATGAAGGATGTAAGGGCGAAGCCGATCCACATCAGCTGATTCATACGTACGCCCAGTCCCAAGAGCCTTACTAAAGTGATTCACAATTAGATTTTGGACATTTTCGACTCCAGTGGTAGGATTCCCATCATGATCAAGGAGGAAAATAATCCGATACTTATTGTTGTTTCCATTCACAGTCTTAAAAAAGAATTTATTGCACTGATCACCCTCTTTGAGCCACCTTATAGTCAAGCTGATATCAGCGTTCATGCACGAAGAAGGCATCTCCAGGTCGTTATGAACAGCCACATTGCAACCATATTCGTCTTGACATATCTGTGACGGTTGAGATGCACTTAGATCTTTAATAGTCATAATCACCTCATCCGATACATTGTAATGGGAAGACCCAGGGGAGGCAGGCTCCGCCCTTGAATTACAAGCGTCATGATGTTCCAGACCGTCCAAAACCTCCACCGCTGAGAGACCTTCAATCTGAGGGGCTGACTTCCCCAGATGTGACAAATCATCCTCCACAGTGAGAATCTCAAAGGGGTTGGACTTGGAAATAGCAGCAGAAAATGCCCTACCAACCTCCTTTGGTGAAGATGGGTTCTTTGAAGAATGACCAGGTAGAGACAAGGTGATCGGTAGCATCCTACCTGTGGCCTTATACACCTTCTTCGGTTGGCAATATGAATGGCCCACTTTTTGACAAGTACTACTTCACACCAGCTTCCATTGATTTTCAATTGTAACTCTGCACTATGAATGGCAATATGAATGGCCCACTGGCGGTGTAACTCTGCACCCAAGAAAACCTGGACTCCTCAAACATGAAAACCTGTAGCTGTTGGATCGGGAGTGGGTTTTTGGTCTGAGATGTTCCTCGTACAGGGAATTCTCCTTGGCTTTTGTTGAGGGGGTTTGATTTGTTTGGTTTTAAACCAAGCCTATAATAAATTTATGAGCTCCTCAAGGGTTCTCAATTTTGTGATGCATTAATTGGATTGGGGCTATGATCCTAGAGGGTGTTCGGGTCAACTTAATGTTGCCCTTTTTGCCCTGTTTTGCCCATGTTTGCTCTCTTTTGCTCCAGCCATTTCCTGGGATTAAAATGGGAGAATTGAGATGTTTGAAATGGAGATTTGCTGTGGGTGTTCTGATGCCGTGTGTCACCTTGCTGTTGGTTCAGTATGTAGTGCTGGTTTATTTTGAATCAAAGGTATTTTGATGGTTGGAATGGACTTGCGCATTTTAAAGCCGGAGTGGCCTTGTGCCTTTCAAAAACTGGAGTTGAGTTTCGCTCTTGGAAGCCGGAGTGATATGTCGCTTAAATGCCGGAGTGAATTAAGGCCGGACCTCTTAAAGACCGGTGTGATTTATGGCCAGAGTTGAAATGTGCCTCTTGATGTCGGAGTTGCGCATTTTTGAAAGTCGGAGTGTATTGTGGCGCCTTGAAGGTCAGAATTGCCTTGTGCGTCTTGAAAGCCGGAGTAAAAGAGGCTTGAGGGACGGAGTGGCATTGTGCCCCTTAAGGCCGGAGTGGCATCATGCCTTTTAATAGCCGGAGTGGCTTTATTGTGCCGAATTGGAGCTGTGATTCAAGTGCATCTTGAAGGATGGATTGGACTTGTGTCTTTTGAGGCTGGAGCGACCTTGTGCTGCTCAAAAACCGGAGTTGAGTTTCGCTCTTGGAAGCCGGAGTGATTTGTCGCTTAAATGCCGGAGTGAATTAAAACGGTGTTGATTTGTGCCTCTTAAAGAACGGTGTGCCTTTTGGCCAGAGTTGAATTGTGCCTCTTGATGCCGGAGTTGCCTTGCGCATTTTGATTTCCGGAGTGAATTGTGGCGCCTTGAAGGCCGGAAATGCCTTGAGCGTTTTGAAAGCCGGAGTAAAAGAGGCTTGAGGGACGGAGTGGGCTTGTGCCCCTCAAGGCCGCAGTAGCCTTGTGACCTTTCAGGCCAGAGTCGCTTAATGCCTTTTAAAAGCCGGAGTGGCTTGTATTGTGCCGAATTGGTGCTGCGTTTCAAGTGCGTCTTTGAAGTGAGTTTCAAGTGCCGATTTGGATCCGCATTTTGAATGTCATCTTGATATTGTAATTTTTCTTAATGAATTTTGTCATGGTTGCTCTGTTGGTCTCTTCTGATGTATCAACGTGCTCTGGGTATGCCCTAGCTGCTATGCTTTATCCCCAAGTCGGAAAAACTTTTTTTTTTTTTGGTAAGTAAGCCCAAGTCGGAAAAACACTTGGTGATAAATCATAGATTGTAAATTTTTTCACCCATTAATCCAAATTTACTTACTTACCAAAAAAAAAAAAAGATAATTGCCCTATTGTTGATAATCAATTGGTGGCAACTGCTCGGGATGAGGTTCTTATCTCGTGTAATCCCTCTATTTTTGCTAATGCCGACCACTTGGGCTCGGTTATTTCTCCTGAGCTATCCGCACCTTTGGACCCGTGTAATCAGACGGGTATTTTCCCTTCCCATAAGCTAAATTGTGAGGAGCAGAATGAGATAGGCTACTGCCAAGCATCGGCCAGGAATGTGGAGCCTGTTGAAGCCTTTGTCCAGACTCCACCAGATTGTCGAAAATTACAGCCAGTTATGGAAAATCAAAACAGTGGGCATATGCTTCTGCATGATGGCCACTCCTGCTCTCAAGCTAGCCTTGCTGCTTTGGATGTGGATCTTAAATCTCCCATTTCCAATTCAAGTATTTCTAATGAGTTCTTCCTAGAGGAGTCCGACACTATTGAGAGGCCTGCGGGCGATGAGGTTCTTGTAGCCGGTGAAAAATGGGTCATTGATTGTGACTTTGATGTTGTTTCTTCTCAGTCCTCCGAGGACTGGTCTGCTGAGGATATTGCTAACGATCCAATGCTCTATGTCCTCCAGAACTTACATGAGGAGAATGCTACTTAGCTTTATGTTAACTCCGTCGTCAAGGTCCAACGTTGATTTTTGTTTGATTTCTTAGATTTTTGTTGGAATGATGTGACTGAGTTGACAAAGGAAAAGTTCATATCATCATTTCTGTTGGAGGAGGATTATCTAAACAGCTCCTTGGGTGCTTATTTTGAAGCCCTCCATTTGTTGGTGGTTGCCACATCTTCTAAACCACACATTGATTCCTTATCTCCTAATAGGAAGCAGCCTATATTTGATTTTCTTAGTGTCCTGCTGAAATGGAATACGGATTTTCCATCTGGTCAATATAGTGATCTGGATGGATTAGTGGCGGGCCTCCAGATTTTTGATAGCTCAAACCGTTCGCAACTACTGAATGCCCGTTGCGTTGTGGAGGAGGTTCACAATCTCGATAGAATGGAGCAAGATGGTACATGGATTCAAGCTAAATCGAGGAGAAAGCGTAAAGTTTCCCCCAAGAACACTAAGTCTTCCTCGGGCTCTAAAGCCGATCTTTAGCCGCTTGAAGGCCTACTTGGTATCATGGATCATGGTGATCGGATATTATTATAGTTTTATTTCATAATGACATTTGTCATGGTCTTAGGGGACTCCCTTGTTTCTATGTTTCTTTCTCTAAGTCGGCAAAACACTTGGTAAAGAATATAGTTTTTGTACCTTTTCTTTAAATTTTAATGCACTTAATTACTTACTAAAAAAAAATTCAAAATAGCTCTTTGTCGCACCCCTGGCAAGAAAACCAACTGGCCTTCATTTTTAAATCGACAGCTACAGGCCACGTCAGCTAGGCTAAACCGGCCTCATTGCCACACCGGGCAAAACCAAGCAAAAGCATCCCGGCCAAAGCCCACATACCGGCATAATCAGCAAACTTTCCAAAACCGAGCGAAGCAGAACAACATTCCAAATCAGCATTTGATCGTAGCCTAAGGTTTATATGCCACATCAGCTAGGCCAAATCGGCCTCAACTCTAAATCGGCATTTGACATGCCACATCAGCTAGGCCAGACCGGCCTTAACTCCACAACGGGCAAAAGCATACCCTGTCAACCACCTCACAGGCCAAGCTGGCCTTTAGACGGCTAAAGGGTGACTTTTGTGCCTGAGGAAACCTTAGAGTTCTTGGAGGAAGCTTTTCGCTTTCTCCTTGACTTAGCTTGAATCCAGATTCCATCTTGCACCGTACTATCTTGATTGTGATGCTCCTCCTTAGCGCATCGGCCGTTCAGCCGTTGTGAATTGTTAGAGTCGTCGAAAAATTGGAGGCCCACCACTAATCCATCCAAATTGCTATATTGATCGGATGAAAAAGCCGTATTCAATTTCAGTAGGAAACTAAGAAAATCAAAAATAATCTGCTTACCATCAAAAGATAAGGAATCAATGTGTGGTTTAGATGATTTAGCAATTACCAACAATCTGAGGGCTTCAAAAGAAGCACCTGAGGAGCGGTTCAGATTTACCTCATCATGCAGAGAGGATGATTTGAACTTTTCCTTTGTCTTTTCAGTTACATCGCACCAACAATTATCTAAAAAAACAAGCAAAATGTATCTTTGGTCCAGGATGAGGGAGTTAATATGTAGCAGAGTATCTTTATCCGCTAGCAACTTCTAGAGGGCAAAGAGCATTGGATCGTTATCAACTTCTAAAGGGAGTTAATATGTGTTGCTGCTGATGCAAGATCTGGGCATCCTGAGCTCAGATGTAGGAAGTTCCGAGTTGTTGGGGGTTTTGAAGGCCAGAAAGAACTGAGCTGATGTTGGAAAGTGCCGAGATGTTCTGGCGGCTGTAGAAATGTTGTCGAGATTTTGGGTTGTGAAGTTGGTAGAGAATTGTCCAAGATGCTGTGGGCACGTTGCTCTCCTCCGAGGTCAGGCTGAAGAGCCTAAGATCCCTCTGCACATGGCCAAGATGCTGATTTTGCCTGAGATGATGTGGCAGCGATCTGTGAGCATATTTTTTTTCATCCGAGGTTTGGTTGAAGAGTCTGAGATCTCTCTGCACACGGACGAGATGCTGATTTTGCCCGAGATGATATGGAATTGGCCGTGAGCACAATCAGTTCGGGGTCCTTAGTTGATGGATGGTGTTAATCTAGCCAGTGATAGTGGTCAATTGGGGATTGGAAACGACGACAGGTTGATGTAGGCATGTGGCTGGCCTGGGTTTTGGCTTTTTTTGCTGGTTTTTTCTTTTGTAAATTTACTTCGGTCTCCTGGTATGTTTCATGGTGGTGCTCAGGAAATGCCCTAACGTCTATGTTCTACCTCTGAGTCGGCAAAACAGTTGAACTTAAAACGTAGTTTTGTATCTTCTTTTACTTTAATGCAATTTTACTTATTTATCAAAAAAAAAGAAGGTGAACAGGTAGGGGAAGAGTGGTTTGGTGCCATGAGGCGCCGGCAAGGGGATTGGAGAGGCGAGGTAGAAGCGGGACGATGAATTTGAAAATAGGGAAGAGAGAAGACAGAGCTTCTCTCTCTATCGAGATGCTGCTGGTGTCGAGGTGTCTTGATTCCTGCTGTGGTGCCAGAAGATGAAAGCATGGGAAGGAATATGGTAAGGACCCTAAATTAGCGAAGCCCATGTTGGGTCTGGTCACTCCCTTGTGGGTAACCCAACAAACTGGTTTGTCATCGGAGGATTTGTGGAGAACAAATCCGGAGAACTGCTTCCGGTCAACGGGATGTTGACCGGAGAAGAGCAGTAGACTGTCAATGGAGATTAACCAGCAAACGACCAGCTGAATCTGGTCAACAAGAAGTTGACCGTCTGATGGCTGTAGGGGCACTGCTGGATGGCAAACAAGTAGTAGAGGACAGTCAACAGGGACGTTGACTAGATGGCAGCAGAAGACGGTTAATGGAGGTTGACCGAATGAATGCTGCAGACAGTCAATGAGATGTTGACCGGTTGAGAAGGCCGAAACTTACAAGTTGGTGTTACTAGGATGGAATCACCCATGGACATGGCTGAGTGCACAGTAGCATTCGGAGACATGGGCTGTGCATAGTGATGACCGAGGACATGGGATGTCCGAGGTTGTTGTCACTATCCGGAGACCAAGGAATGCCAGAGGACGTCATGGACAGTTGGCAGCAAGTTGTGGATAGCTGGCTCTGCAGAGCAGGTGGCAGACCTGCTGCGCATGCTCCATCTTTGCAAGCGGTAGATTGCAGAGTTGGTGGGCAAAGTTGTTGGTAGGCTGCAGAGTAGGTGGTAGCCATTTGTCCACATGCAACCTGTCTATTGATTGAAGGTCTCTAGGCAGATGATTATATATATGAATGCTAGGCATGCTGTGCTTAGTGTATGCGCAAGGCGCCATGGGTGTGACCATGGGTGATAGGGAAATCACCAAACAGTGAGGCTTTGTATTCTCATGCTCTGTTATTCTTTTTTCCCTTTAGGGCTTGTGTAGCCAAGGTGGTTGCTGTACACTGTCTCTGGGTTTGTGTAACCATTTTACATAATAGATTTATCGGCGGACTTTGTGTCCCATGGTTTTTCCTCTTCGGTTTGGGAAGGGTTTCCACGTAAAAAAATGCTGTGCATCTATTGTTCCTTGTTCCTACTAAATGGTGGTTGTCGATGACAGGGGGTTCGGGTTTTCCGCTTCTGTCGGATCTGGTGGATTTGGGTCTTCCGACCCCAACAAGTGGTATTAGAGAGGGTCAAGTCTCTGCTGATACCAACAAGTGGTATCAGAGATGGTGAAGTCTCTGCTAATACCGACAGCCCATGCCACTTTTTCTTTTGAGGCACAATAAAGATCATACGCAGAGCAGATCAACAAATGACCGTCCCTAGAAAGACTTTTTTTTGGTAAGGAAAGATTTTATTGATGAAAAGAAAAATACAAAATCAATATTTTAGCTCCAAGTGTTTTGCCGACTTGGGGAGAGAACAAAGACACGGCGGCAAACCCCAAGCACCATGAATACATCATGACCCCGACAAACTAAATCAATAACAAAAATAGAGAACAAAAGAAGAGGAAAGAGGAAGAAAAAACGGCAGCTTTTTACAGTAATTCCAGCAATTCCAAAAAGAGTAAGGAATTGCTTCAGCAAAACCAGCGGTAGCTACCGGCATCGGGTCTAAGATTCTTGCAAACAGAATCAAGGATACACTCCCTTACCTTGTTGACAGCTACCAAATGGCCTTTGTGGCGGGGCGTCAGATTAGTGATAATATCCTTTTAGCTCAGGATCTCCTGCATAAGTATCATCTTGGGTATGACCCGCCTAGATGTACTATGAAGGTCGATTTGATGAAAGCTTATGACTCTGTCAATTGAGATTTCATCATTAATATTCTGAACCTCATGAAGTTTCCCCCACTAATGGTCAATTGGATTAGCCAGTGCATTACTACTCCGACATACTCCCTCAATATCATTGGGGAGGTGGTCGGTTTCTTCAAAGGAGGCAAAGGCCTTCGCCAAGGGGATCCGCTCTCCCCCTACTTATTTGTCTTTGTGATGGAAGTACTAAATGGAATTATTGAGGTCAAGGCGAGGCGGGAAAATAATTTTAAATTTCACTGGAAATGCGCTGAAACTAAAATTGTTATGCTTGCCTTTGCCGACGACCTTCTCCTCTTCTCCCATGCCGATTCCCAGTCCACTCAGATCCTCAAGAACTGTCATGCTGAATTTCATTTTACCTCTAGCCTCTCCGCTAACCCGAATAAGAGTGAAATCTTCATCTGTTCTAAGGACACCTCTCTTCATTAGGATATTGCTGCTATCATGGGCTTTAAAGTGGGCAAACTCCCTATCATATATCTGGGGGTCCCCTTGATAACCACTAGACTCTCGATCTCTGACTGCAAATCTCTCACCGATAGAATCACTAAAAGGATCACATCATGGAAAAATAGATGGCTCTCCTTTGGCGGGCGATTGCAACTTGTTGCCTTCATCCTATCATCTATCCACCTCTATTGGGCTTCTCTTTTTATTTTATCCAAATCCATTCTTAAAGCAATTGAGAGCATATTGAGCCGTTTCCTTTGGAATGGATCTCATGAAGGAAGAGCCAATGCTAAAGTGGCTTGGGATGATATTTGCTATCCCAAGTCTGAAGGTGGGTTGGGCTTCAAGAACCTGATAGATCAGAATAAGGCTCTTAACTGCAAGTTTCTTTGGCGTCTCCTTACTAAAGACCCGAATTCAGCTTGGTCTTCATGAATCTACAAGAACAGAATCAAGGACCGATACATTTGGACCCTTGAAGTCCCGGCATCTGCCCCTTGGAGCTGGCATAAGATTATGAAACTTCGGTCTCTTATGCGCGCCCACTCTCTTAAGGACATTGGGGATGGTTTTGATACTTTCCTTTGGCACGATAACTGGCACCCCCTTGGCCCCTTGAATGAGGTGAGCTCCGATCGTACTCGCCTTGTCTTGGGTTTGCATTGGAATATCAAGGTCGATGCAATAATCAGGAACAACAGATGGACCTGACCTAACCCTTTCGACAATAAGGTGTCCCACCTTGTCAAGAATATGCATAGTAACCCTCCTCGTAGCAATCAAAAAGACTCATTGAGGTGGACCGGGACAGTCAATGGCAATTTCTTGTCCAAGTCTGCATACCTTCTCATCCATCCTCCCAAACCAAAGGTTATCTGGGCTCCTTTGGTGTGGGGACCATCCCATATTCCTTCCCACGCATTCACTCTATGGCTCGCTATTAAGGGCAGACTAAATACCCTTGATCGCCTCCATTATATTCCAAACCTTTCACCTAGACGCGCTCTATGCAACACAGAAGACGAAGATCTCGGGCATCTTTTTTTCTCTTGCGATTGATATGGTGGTTGTGAATGGATTACAATGCTACAAGATGCTGTAGGATTGGCTCAATTTGTCATGAGGCGTCTTCTGCTTATTGTTCATTTCTGCACTTCTCTCGGATACTGAATGAGGTGCCTTCTACTGCCTTTGTAAAGGCGGCTGTTGGAGGTGATGAAGGATGCTGGTAATGCTATGCTAGCCGCTCTGGTGCTGGAAATAGTTGCTCCTTCAAATGGCGGGTTGCCTTGAATGTGTGAGTGCTACATTTCTCTGAAGTTGCCTCCTCTGGCTTATATGCAGACTATCGAGCTGTTTTTGGATCGGACGCATTTGAATGTCCTGGGCTGCTGGCTCCGATGGTTCTCAACCTGTGTGCTCCTTCCTGTTGGACGGTTTGGGGGATGCCCGTCCAGCTCAGGCTTGGGACTACTAGGCTGAGGTGCTGAAGAGTCGGTCGATGACTTGTTTGGATGCTAGTGATCCTCCTAATGAGGCGGAGTTCCTTCTGTTCGTAGCATATCAATGGAGCAATGTATGGCTACTTCTATTGTGGGCTGCTGTGTTGAGTAGCGCTGCTAATGGCTGGTGCAGTTTGCTTACTCAGATGTTGATGGATTCTTGTTGAGAAGCGAGACTGGTTGTGCTTGCTGGCTTTTTGGATGTGCATGTATTCCTCTTGAGGATGTGTGTAGTGGTGGAAATTGAGTGCCGGTCTTTTAACATGAGTTGAGGATCGGTAGGATTAAAACGTTGCTAATGCGGTAGTTTCCATTGACCAAGGTGTGTGAGACACTCTTGGAAGATGCTGCTGGAATTGTTGATCTTGCTTTTGGAGCCTTGCAGTTGCTGCTTTTTTGATAACTGCGTGGGCTGGTGCCTTGCTGCGTGGTGCTTTTGGAACCTGGGGCAGATGAATGGTGCTGTTTTCAGTTTCTTACAGTGGCCTAAATGACCATTGCTGAAGCTGCTGTGTGGCATTGAGTAGGAGCTGGTAGATATGATGCCAGGGCTCTATTCCTTTGATGTATATGGAATGGCTGCTATACTGTTTTTCTAACCATGGTGCAAAGGCAGTGCAGTTGGCTGTCTAGTAGATGGTGTCCTTTGGGCTTTTGGGCTCTCGATTTCGATTTCCCTTTGAACGGTTCTGAGGCGCTGCTGTAGGGAGATGCTGGCCGATCCCCTGGCTGGCGGAGGTGGTATTATGTCCGAGATTGTTGCAATCTTCTGGTTTGGTCTGATGCCCATGGGTGTCCTCGGGCTGCTGGGCCGAAGTAGAGAGAGAAGCTCTCGCTTCTCTCTACAATTTCCAAAATTCATTCGAATTTTGAATCTTTCGTTTGCGGTTGCCCGCATCCTGCTTCGTCGCTCCTCCTCTGGCCGGGCGGCGCCGGGGCCGGCCTTGGCTGGTCTCCTGGGTGCTCTGCCCGGCCGCTTGCCGCCTTCCGGCCTTAGGCGTCTTCCTTCCGGACATCTGCGCTGGATTCGCCGGGGTCCTTTGGGATTTCGTCTTCAGTGAAGCCCTCGATTTTCGCTAATTCAGCCAAGCCCTCTGTGGTCCTTTGTGGTCCTATGTGGCTTCCCTGAAGAAGAACCCAAGATTTGCTTGGGGTTCTTGCAGATGCCAAGATCGCGTCTGTTGCGTCTTTCTCCGTTTGGGTTTCCACTTCCGTCTGAGACTCCTCTCAGGCTTTGGTTTCTCCTTCCCTTCGTCCCTCGATTGATTGGGGCTCCTCGCATCTGGACTTGCCTTGGCACCTTCGTTATGGCTGTTGTGACCGAGTGTCCTGTCTCAGGGTTCATTAAATTTGCTTCGGCTTTGTGCTTCTGGTCTATGCTGCGTCCATTGAATTTGGGAGCAGATGGCCGAAGCTTATGTGTTGCTCGCTGGGATGTTTTGATGCTGACGAATGCCCTGAACCTGGTTCCGGAGCCTCTCTACTTGGTCATTCCTTCCTGTAAGTTGGGTTGGGGGGAGCCTGGTTTACTTTTGGCTGGAACTAAAGGCTGGAGTGTTGTAAGAACTGGGAGCGGCTTGTTTGGACGCTGAATTTCCTGGCTGGCAGATTTTGAGTATGCGGGTTCGCTGCATTGCTCGTTCTGCAATGCTTGCTCAGATGATTGGGCGGCTATGCTGATATGGCCGGCAGTTGAGTCAGTTCTGGCTGGCTCTTCTTCTGCTGTTATTTTTGGGTCCTAAAGGAATTTTTTTTCCTTATTTTTTGGCTCATCAGGAAGAAATTGGTGCAGCCAAATATCCTCTGGTGTTGCTCTATTTTTCTCTGGCTGTGTGTCCCATTTGATGATTGGGTTGGGGGAGCCCGTGTGCTTATGGATTGGGTCCTTGCGGCTGTGAGCTGAGTTGCTGACTGAGGTATTATTTGGTTGTCAAATTTTTCTTCTTGTTGAGGTGAGATTGCTCTTGGCTGGAATCTACAGCATGTTTGTTGCTGATGTTGTTTTGCTGTTCTGTTAGTCTTCTTGCTGGTTTGGCAAGTCGCTGGTTTGGCCTTGGATATATTGCTATCCAGTAGGCGTGGGGTTGAAATTTACTTGTGTGGTTTGCAGCCGAGAATTGAGTCGGGTTGGTGCTGCTGATCTCTGCCCGATGTTTACTGGTGTGTGTGCTTGGGTGTAGTCTTTGGGTGCTGTTAGAGTTGGATCTCGGTGCTTGAATGTTGTGCCTGATTTGCAATCTCCCACTTTATGGTAATGAAATGGCCAATGTTATGCTGTGAGTCCGAAAGGCTCTGCTGCTTGGCTGCTTTCCTGTAGGCAGTTCTGCAAATGTGGGTTTTGGTGGGTTTCCTTTCTGTGAGTTACAGAATTTCTGTGGAATTGAAAACACTTTCATGTGGCAGTAGGTCTTGGCTTTGCCGTTTGCTGGTTTTTTTGTGCCTTGTGACTATTTTGTATTGCTGCTGTTGGGCATTGATACTGTAAAATGCTGAAATGCTGAACTGTGGGCTATCCGAATTTCCTTAAATGGATGGTAGGCTGTTGACCTGGCAAAGCTGTGTATGTTGAGTGCTGTTGGTTAGCAGATGGTGCTGACAACATCATGCTCTCCTGCTGATGGTTTTGCTATAGACTATGGGT